>JALIGW010000046.1:1840000-1843218 GCA_023053685.1 Diadophis punctatus similis
AACCTTGGGGTTATATGGCATATCATTATATTCTGAAACTCTGAGGAAAGCCCTTAAATTTAGCATACTCTGAAATCCCCCTAGAAACATCACTATTTTAGCTGTACTCTTCAGAACAATGCTTAAAATATGGTATGATGTGCGCATTGTCTTCTCATCCTCGCTGAGAAATCCACCCGGTATTTTTTCTATAAATTCAAAACAGATCCCACTTCTGGAAAACATGGGAATAACATTCCTCAGCAAGTTCTCAGCTATGTTGCCGATATTAAGGTACAACACCCCAATCCAGGTCCACCCAAAATGCAAAAAGAGTTGGAGAAGTCCATGATATTGATGATCGGCCTTTGGGAGCATCCAGTAAAAGAAATGACTTTGAGTGATGCTACTGCTCTCTGGGACAGAACTATATGCAACCTAAAACAAACAAGGTGATGAAAAATACCAGTCACACAGTAAATGGTGGGTCTTTGTTATGTTTTAATACAACAGTTATTAAATACCACTTATTAATATGCTACATAATATTAACTGAAATTAATTTAATTAATGTTTTAATTTAATCAGTTAATTTAATTTTTTTAAAATAAGTCGATCAGCAGCATTGAGCCCCCTGTTCATCCATGTCAAGAGTGAAAATTTGGCAGCTATGTGCCTTGTCATTTCTACTTGCCATTAGAGAAAGGTGGGGAGGTGTTGGTTACAAATGAGTTAACTAGAGAAACACAACTTCTACAGCTCTACTGAAGCTTGTGAGAGTCTGGAAACTTTTCAAGGATGTCTTAGCAGATGTGCAATTGAGGCAGATGGTTCCCATAACAAAGGGAACTTGTTTACTTGGTCTACGTGGAAGCCTGGGGTCTGACTGGGAAAATCATTGTTTAATACTATGAACTGGGACCTTAGGATCTCATAGTTTTACCTCGACATCACTAAGCCATGTATTCAATATACAGGAAGCTTTTCAGAAATGAAATGGTCCAGGACTTTTAGTTGGATACTGAACCTGGATATTGACAATCAGACCCCAGATAGCAATAGCAATAGCACTTATACTTATATACCGCTTCATAGTGCTTTACAGCCCTCTCTAAGCAGTTTACAGAGTTCAGCATATTGCCCCCATGATGGGACACATCATCTGAATGGACGACCATCACATGCCTTTCCAGTTGCTCTAGAGTGCATGGGAGTTTGGCAAGACTTCAAGATTGTCCATGCAAGTGCTACAAAGGATGTCGCAAAACAACGCTATACCAATGTGATGTCCAGCTAAGGAAAGTAGAAGCCGTGGTTTCTGACAGAATCTGTCAGTGAGACCTGTGCTGGAAAGCCTCCACTGGCTTTGAAAAAAAGAGGACACTAAAAACTGATCGAAAACCATGAATGGGACACAGAATAACTCCCACAGTTATTGTAACAATGACTTTGTGTGCTGCCCCCCATTCTGTAGACTCTGCACCTCAAAGCTGGAACTGTAGTGTCACCTCTGTGTCCAGAGGTAAGCCATACAATGCTATGTCTTCTCTGAACCTAAAAGATTACTGTATATACAACTATACTTGTTATGTTTGGATGCTCTTTCCAGAGTTCAGCTGAGATTATCCAAGCTACATTTGTTTTTAAACTTTCACCAAAAGAAAACTTAATGAAATTTATTGCCCACAATAAAATATTAGAACACTAAAATATCATCAACCCACCCCAATCTATATATATATATAAAAGTGAAAACCACTCATGCCGTAATCATGAAATCTCCAGAACCGTAAAGACTACAAACTTGAAATTTGCCACGTATGTTCCTCTTGGCTTCTAGGTGCTCACTAAGAAAGGATTTTTCTAAATGACCATCAGAGGGAGGTCATGCAAAAATGTGTGGGAGGAGGGGGTGATTAGGATGAAAAAAATACTCAGGCAGCGCCGGGTCATCAGCTAGTCCCCAATATATGTTAAGTAAAGGACTTACCTGCACAAACTTGTAAGCTGTCATAATGGTAGCCATATCAAGAAATTCAATAGAACTTGGTCCTCCTATGACTGCTATCAGATTATTCTGAATGTGACACTTATAATTAGGGATGAATCTGTTTGGTGTAGAGAGGAGTTCCATAGCAGCAATACAAGTATATCTTGGAAGAAAATAGTTATTGTAAATGTTGAAGCCTAGTGTGATATTGGTTAAGATCTGGGGATTTTTATTAATCTCCTTTACAGCAAAAACCATAGCCAAGATGTGTTGGTAGCTTTGTGACAATAATCTACAACGGAATTTTAAAAATAGTTAAGTATTCTCTGTATCATTAGTTCCGAAATAAAGTTTTTTTCTTTCCTTTGTTCAAGCACTAAAACAATGATGTATTTTATTATAAATATTTCTTGTCTGTTATTGAACTAACATTAAAATGATTTATACTATAAGATGTGCGAACACCATCAGTCTACACCAGGGGTCGGCAACCTTAAACACTCAAAGAACCATTTGGACCCATTTCCCACAGAAAAGAAAACACAGGGAGCCACAAACCCTTCCTGTGCCTGACTATTTCTTGAGAGGCCACAAAACTAGCAGACAGTATGTAGTTGAATTAAACATTCTGTTTTCTTCTGAAACTTTTTTTTCATGGATTTATCCATGGTTACCCTATTGGGGGTCGAAAAAACTCAATAAATCGCATGCCGGCAGGTGTCCACACATTGGCGGTTGTGACGCCTATTTTGAGCAACAGGGAGCCGCAGCAGAGGGATGAAAGAGCCACATGTGGCTCCAGAGCCACGGGTTGCTGACCCCTGGTCTACACTGAACAGAAAGTGGTACTTTTCGGAAGAAACACAAACAAATGCTATAGTACATAATTTAAAACATACTTGGTTCTTTACATGTGACCAAAATCATACACTGTAGAATGTCTTGCACAGAAAATAAAAAGAAAGAATAGAAGATGTAGGAGGAAGTTTTAAAATATCTAGTTCCTCACATGTATTCTACATCATCCTTGCTGGGATGATATCTGAATGACATCCTTTCAGAGATAATGAAGGTCTGAGAAATTACGCCGCCAACAATGAGGTCCCCAGCTTGATAATATTTATGAGGAATTGATGCAGGCTCAGTGCTCATGCATTTTGCTACTGGAACTTTGTCAATACTCTTAAGGAAAAAAAAGAATATGAGGAAACCAAGAATTAACAGCTACATAGAAAATCACTTGTGAAAA
>JALIGW010000046.1:1843318-1903318 GCA_023053685.1 Diadophis punctatus similis
CTCCATCTGGCCTGTAATTGTCTATATTGGAACCAGGTCCTAACTATTCCTTCCTCCTTTAATTTCTCAAATGATTTTAATTGAGATAGTGTTCCATCTTCAAGGAGAAGTTCTTTATATGTAATCTTATCTATGTTTTGTTCCAAGTTTATATTTTCTATCGCGTGTCTGGGTACCGTCCACCAAGGTATTTTATCACTTAGCTTACATTGGTACTTTTTCCAGACACGCAATAAAGCATTTCTCAATATATGACTCTTAAAAACTTTGTCTATCTTTTTATCATATATTAAATAGGCATGCCACCCATAGAGCAAACCATGTCCCTCAATATTTAATACACTTTCTTCCGTTAGGTTAATCCAATCTGTAATTGCTGAGAGAGCTGCTGCTTCATAATACAATTTTAAGTTTGGCATTTTTAAGCCCCCTCTTTCACGTGTATCCTGCATTATCTTCTGATTTACCCGCGGCTTCTTCCCTGCCCAAATGAATTTATTTATACCCTTTTGCCACTCCCTTAAGGTTCCATCTTTTTTAAGTATTGGTATCATTTGAAAAAGGAATAGAAACCTTGGTAAAACATTCATTTTAACAGCAGCTATCCTTCCCAGCAGTGACAATTGCAGTTTTTCCCAATTTTCCATATCTTTCTGTATTTTTAACCATAATGGTTCATAATTATGTTGGTATAGTTTTGTATTTGTGGACATAATATAAACCCCTAAATATTTGATCTTTTGAACTACTTCAAAACCTGTTGCCTTTTCTATTTCTTCTTTTTGACTTCTTGTCACATTTTTAACTATTATTTTTGTTTTGGCTGTATTTATCTTAAAACCAGATACTTGTCCATATAAGTTGATTGTATCCATCAAAATTTTAATAGATTGTAGTGGTTGGGTCAGAGTAACAACCAGGTCATCCGCGAAAGCTCGTAACTTATATTCTTCCTGTCTGATCTTAATCCTCTTTATTGTGTCAAGTTCTCTTATTTTGCTGAGTAATATTTCCAAACTCAAGATAAACAACAAGGGAGATAAAGGACATCCTTGTCTTGTTCCTTTTTCTATATTGAAATTATCTGTTAACCCACCATTGATTATTATTTGCGCTGTTTGTTTTTGGTATATTGCCTGAATAGATTGTACAAAATAATCTCCAAGTTGTAATTTTTCTATTAACTTTAATAAAAATCGCCAATTCAATCTATCAAAGGCTTTCTCAGCATCCAAAAATATCAATGTTGCAGGGACCTGGTTGTTCTTTCCCAAATACTCTAATAAGTTAACAACTTGTCTAACATTAGTTTTCATTTGTCTACCTGTTAGAAACCCAGTTTGATCATGATGTATTGTCTGTTGTAAAACTATCATTAGTCTATTTGCTAAAATTTTTGCAAAAATTTTATAATCTAAGTTTAGAAGTGAAATCGGCCTGTAATTTTTTGGGTCTGTAAGATCTTGACCCTCTTTTGGGATCAGAGAGATAAAAGCAGTTTTCCAAGATGGGGGTACAGTGCCTCCCTTTTGGATATAGTTAAACAAATCTTTAAGTGGTTCCACCATTTCCTCCTGCAATTTTTTATAATAAACAGCGGTTAATCCATCTGTCCCCGGGGCCTTGCCCACTTTTAATTGTTTAATTGCCAATGCAATCTCTTCTGAAGTTATCAATTGATTTAAGGTATCCCTCTGAATCTCAGTAACTGTATGAATATTTTGTTGCTGTAAGTACCTGTCTATCTCTTCTTCCCTAACTTTATCCCCACTATATAAACCTGAGTAGAAATCTAAGAATGATTTTTTAATGAATTCTTGTTCATAAGTTTCTTTACCCTTATATCTAATTTTTTCAATAGTTCTTGATTTTTGCTTCTTTCTTAACATGTATGCCAGCCACCTCCCTGGTTTGTTTGCGTTACTAAAAATATTAAATTTTGCATACTGTAAGTTAGTTGCCACTTGGTCTGCCATTAACATGTTGAACTGACCCCTTAATAAGTTAATTACCTCTTTAATTTTCCTATCCATTGGATTAGAAATTAAGGCCCTTTCCTGTCTTTTAATCTCTTCTTCCAATTCTTTCCTCTTTTCCTCTTTTTTTCTTCTAAATTTATTATTCAGATAAATCAAAATACCTCTCATGTAAGCTTTGCTGGCATCCCAAACCATTTCCAAAGATGTACCCTTCTGCATATTATTAACAAAAAATTCTTTCATTAATTTTTTACATTCCCTCACATTATTCTCATATCTAAATAAATTATCATTTAACCTCCATGACCTTCTGGGTCCATTGTTATCTTGCAATTCCAGCCAGACCGGACTATGATCCGTTAATACTCTTGAACATATCTTCATCTTCTTTACCCTAGAAAAAAGATTATTAGTAATCAAAATAAAATCAATCCTTGAAAAGGATTGATGTCTATCGGAGAAAAAGGTAAAGTCCTTTTCTTCCATATTTCTTTCACGCCAGACATCCCTCAACTCCCAATCTTCCATCATTTCAAAAAAAGACTTTGGCAATTTGGCTCTTGAAAAAGTATTTTGGCTTGGACCCTTCTTGTCCTTTTTAACGTCTGGTACACCATTCCAATCTCCCAGAAGGATACAGGTATTATAATCCCATTGTATTAACTTTGTATGTAAAAAATCATAAAATTTCTCTTGTTGTTGGTTCGGGGCATATACACCAATCACCAATGTTCTTTCTCCTTTAATTAAAAGTTCTATAGCTAAAAATCTTCCTTGATCGTCTGCTTCAATCAATTTGGCAATCAGGTTTTTTTTAACGTATATTACAATACCATTTCTTTTTTCTGATGCTGATGATACAAATTGTAGTCCTAATTTTGAATTTAGCAAATATTTTTGGTCTTGTTTTCTAATGTGTGTTTCTTGAAGGCAGACCACATCATTGTTAAATTGTTTAAGATAATGAAATATTTTCCTTCTTTTCTGTGGTGAGTTTAATCCATTAACGTTCCAAGTTAAAAATCTACTTCCCATCTGCGGGCTTCTGAAGCTTCTGGAACATTGACTGATGATCTAAGAACTGCCGTTCCTTTCGTCTTGCTCCTCCCACTGCTTCAGATTTAGTAGTTTCTTTGACCGCAAGCTGAGATTGTTGTTGTGCCATTTCCTGCATACGTTTAGTTGCCGCTCTGGTCTGTCTCTGTTCTTTTATCTGTTGTTCTCCAAATAGATCCAAACTTTGGTCCCGAGTTGTAACAGTATCACCTTGACCAGATGGGGCCTCTATTTGCTGGACTTCCTGTTGTCTTGCTCCGTCATTCTCTTTTCTCCTTCCCTCTGATGAGCTCGGTGTCCCAGCCTTTAAAATATATGTAAAGAAATCTCTTGCTTTTTGGACCGTGTTAAGTCAATGTCTTTCTCCAGCATAGATCAAAGAGATACCATTTGGAACTTCCCATCTAAATGATAATTGTTGTCTTTTAAGCTCCTCAACCAAAAAGGAAAAATCTCTTCTAGCCCTCAGCATTCTTGGGGGAATCTCTTTCAGTATGATCAATTCCTGTCCTCCCATCTGTAATTTATTTAGGTACGTTGCTTGAAGAATTTCGTTACGCAATGCTCTGTTATTAAAATATATCACAATATCTCTTGGAAGGTTCCTTACTCTGGCAGCTTGAGAATTGACCCTGTAAACCTTATCGATCTGGCCCATCAGCTCTTCCTTATTGATATCCAACACTTGGGCAAGGGCATCTCCCAACAACACTCTTAGGTCCTCACTTTTCTCTTCCCGCAGTCCACGAATTCTGATTGCGAATTCCATATTGCGAAAATGGATCAATGTAATTTCATCTGTAGTTTTTTCTTCAACTTCATCTATCCTCTCTCTTAGGGAAGCGGTAATATCTTTGATCAATTGAACTTGCTCATCCAAATATTCCACATTATTTGCCAATCCTTTAAATGCCTCCAAAATGTCAGCTCTAATTTCATTGTTGCAGATTTCCATTTTATTGGACACAACTTGTATCTGATCATTTATCAACTCCTTAATTGTCTCGTTAGATTCATCATTTTTTTTGTTAAAATTGGTAGATATTTGAATCTGCATAGCTTTAAGGCTTTCTTGCAGCATTGCAAGAGTTAATGGCTGGGGCTGGGGTTGAGATTGTGTTACAAGCGTTTGCAGCTTAGTAGTAGTGGGGGTTGGGGAGCTCTCCGCACTTTTGGAAGAAACCGTCTTTACAGATTTAGAAGCCATCAGGATTAACGTAAATCTTTAGTCAGATATTCCCAATTATTTTAATCTGGTGCCAAAAAGAAGAAAAGTCTCAAACGTAAGTGCAAATTTAAATCAAATCCAGCAGCTCTCTTGCCATTGCTATCAGCAAAGATAAAACTTTTCTCTTTGTTCTCATTCCACTTCCTCCCCCTTTCAAGCTTCCAACGTCATTTTAAAAAGCCAACTTGTTTCTTTGTAGTTCAAATGAGAGTCATTAAGAGTTAATTATAGGTTACTGTAATTTGATTTTACCTCCTGGTTTTCTCCGCTGCTGATGATAATCTTCAATCAGAGTCTGTTGTTTACAGCAGTGTTTGGTAACAGCCTTCTCGCTCTGCAAAAGCAGAGATATCCAAGGTCCGGAGCAGCAACTGGTTACCAGGGAGCTTTCTCCTTACACCCCCCCTAGATCTTTCCCTGGGGGGGTTGGGAGGGCTCTACCTGTGCCTGCGCGCTCTTCGCCCTTCCCTTTGCCCGGGAAGAGGCTTTTCTGCCGCCAGTCAGCTATTTTTAAGCTTTCTGGCAGCTTAAACGGTGCCGAGGATCGACACACCAAAAAGGGAGTGCCCACGAAGACCGGAACCAAAACAGGAAGTCTTAAAATGTGCTTCTGTCTGCGAGGAAGAGGGGCGTGTTTGAAAAGAGGGGCTGGAGGTGGGTGGGAAATCTATCCCACATTGAGCCACTGGGTGTGTGTGAGTGTGTGTGCGCGTGCGTGGCCAAAAACATCCAGGTTTGGAAAACTGGGAGGTTTTGAAACCGGTTCCTCCAAACCTGGTTTGTATTTGGTTGCAAAAACAAACAAACAAACAAACAAACAAACACACAAGCCATTTTGGTTCCTCGCCAAGGCTGGCTCAACTGGATGACCAAACAGAGCCTGGAAAGGAAAGAAAACTGCAGAAGTGGTCAATGGAGGGGGTGGGTAGGACAGATGCACATGGGGGAGGGTCTTCTCCCCCCACACTGGCACATTCAAGGGGCTTCCTGGAAATACACCCCCTCCCATGGGAAGTGCTGGCACCCTCCAAATTGCCTTCCTTGGCACAGAGCAGTTCGGAGGACCGAGGCCGGGTGGAGTGGGGGACTCCTGTAGCCAACAGGCACAGCTGGAAAGCCCCCTCCTCACCTGGTGGTGTGTCGTGCCTGCCTAAATTGCTATCCATCCGGGGACAGGGGAAGATGGCATCGCAGGGATGAGCGAGAGCAGTGTGTTATGTGGACAGAGGAGGCGAGGCCGAAGGCCACATCGTGAGACGGGCATGCGGAGAGGTTACCGGGGGGGGCACAGGAGGCTGGGCACCTGGGATCTTCAGTGGGGTGAGGAAGGGGGTGGTACTGGGTGTTTGGGGTGGGGTGGGGAGTTATGATTTTTAGAAGATGAGACACACATGCACGCACAATGGCCAAGGGGAGGATTTAACTGGGGTTGTTTGGGAGAGAGAAATAGAGGGAGGGAGGGAAGGAAGGAAGGAAGGAAAAGAAAGGAAAGGAAAGAGAAAGAAAAGGAAGGAAGGAGAGGGAAGGAAATGGAAGGAGGGAGGAAGGGAGGGAGGGAGGAAAGGAGGGAGGGAGGAAAGAAAGTAGGAAGGAAAGAGGGAGGGAAATTAAAGGTGAAAAGGAGAGGGAGGAAGGAAAAGGAAGGGAAGGAGGAAGGAAGGGAAGGGAAGGAGGAAGGAAAAAGGGGGGAAGGAAAGGGAAGGAAGGAAAGTAGGAAGGAAAAGGAGGGGAAAGGAAAGGAAAGGAAAGGGAAGGAGGGAAGGAAGGGAAAGAGACAGAAGGAAGGAAGGAAAGGAACAGAGGAAGGAAAAAGGGAAGGAAGGGAAGGGAAGTAGGAAGGAAAAGGGGAAGGAAAGGGAGGAAGGAAGGAAGGAAGGAAAGGAAAGGAAAGGAAAGGAAAGGAAAGGAAAGGAAAGGAAAGGAAAGGGAGGCAGAAACTCTGGTGGGCAACTGTTCCTGATCTCCCCCCCCCCATCGCTGCCCTCTTTCCAGACCGACTTTCCGGCCGCGGCGCCTGTTGGCCAAAGGAGCAGAAAAGAGGCAGCTGTGATTTCCCCATAAGGTTTCCCTCCTCCCACCCCCCCAACCCGCCCCCCCCCCACCCAGCCCCTGCCCGCCCTCCCAATCCCGTGTCTTACTGGTTTAACAGCTCTGTGTTTCTGTCGGCTGGTCTCTAGGGAAAAAAGCTTGCAAAGTACAGAAACTCTTCTCGCTGCGAGTTGTTAATTGCTCACCCTCGCGAGAAGAGTTTCTGTATTTTGCAAGCTTTCCAGGGGTCTCCAACCTTGGCAACTTTAAGACTTGTGGACTTCAACTCCCAGAATTCCTCAGCCAGCAAGTCTTAAAGTTGCCAAGGTTGGAGACCAGTGCAAAGAGACCAGACGACAGATACACGGAGCTGTTAAAAGTCCATTAAGACGTCCGTCTCGCAGCCCGCCCAGTCCCCGCCAGGAAAAGAGTGGCAGGAAAAGCGGCGAGCGGGCGATTGGGTGGACATGGGTGGCGGCACGGGGACAGGACTGGCGAACCACCTACTGCCCCCCTGGACCCTCTCACCGCCCCCCTGTCTCCACCCTTACCTTCCCACCGCCCCCTGGGGGGCGGTACCGCCCCCTTTGGGAACCACTGTTCTAGAGTCTCAACATCCTTTTTACATTGTGGCGACCAAAACTGAATGCAGTATTCCAAGTGTGGCCTTACCAAGGCATATAGAGTGGTATGAAAACTTCATGCGATCTTGATTCTATCCTCAACTAGTCCTCAACTTACGACTACAATTGAGCCCAGAATTTATGTTGCTAAGTGAAAAATTTGTTAAGTGAGTTTTTGCCCAATTTTATGCCTTTTCTTGCCACATTTGTTAAGTGAATCACTGCAGTTGTTAAATTGGTAACATGGTTGTTAAGTGAATTGGGCTTCCCCATTGCTTTTCAGAAGGTTTGAAAAAGGGATCATGTGACTTTGAGACACTGTAGCCGTCATAAATATGAACCAGTTTTCGAGCATCCAAATGTAAATCACATGACTATGGGGATACTGCAACAGTCATAAGTGTAAAAATGGTCATAGGTCACTTTTTTCAGTGCCATTGTAACTTCAAATGGTCACTAAGAAAACACTTGTAGCAATAGCGATAGCTCTTAGACTTATATAATGCTCCACAGTACTTTTATAGCCCTCTCAGCCTATTGTCTCCAACAATCTGGGTCCTCATTTTACCCACCTCAGAAGGATACAAGGCTGAGTCAACATTGATCCTGGTGAGATTCGATCTGTCAAATTACAGGCAGCCGGCAGTCAGCAGAAGTAGCTTGCAGCAGAGGTGGTATTCAGCCAGTTTTATCCAGGTTTTTGAGTCTGTGCGCATGCGTGTGCGAGCGTAGCACGCACGCGCATGCTCTCACATTTGCAAACCGGTAGGGAAGGTAAGTGAATACCATCCCTGGCCTGCAGTACTGAATTCTAACCATTGTGCCACCGCGGCTCACCACAGCTTGTAAGTCAAGGACTACCTGTATCCAATGGAAGTGGGATTTTTTATCATTTTTGCCAGAAAATTGGGGCAGGGGAATTGCAATTTGTGGTCACATGATTTCAGGCTTCTGCAAACTGGTTACCAATCTCCTGAAATGCAAACATTTTGTGAGACTAAAGCACTGGTGAGAATCAACCAGTGTAACAACTGATTCGCTGAGTGCGCGCTGTGCGCACACATGCTCGCTTCACTCACAAGCACACCAAACGTGTACTCCTCACATGCACAGTGCATTTGAAAACAGCTTTAAAACTTACATTCTACTGCAGCCCCGGTGAGTAAAACAGCTGAGGCACGGCAATCCCTCTGCCGTGCCTATGAGCTGGGCTTCAAACAAAGGAAATATAGGTCAGTATAATGCAGGGGTGGGCGGCCAGGTCCACTTGATTGTCGGAGGGAAATGTTTCACTCTCAGCTGATCGTCGGAGCTAGAGGTTCACCAGAACTGGTCCGAACCGACTGAATTCCACCCCACCCGTGACTAAGGGTCAATGCAGCAGTTGTAACTTCAAGGATGCATCACAAACAGCTTTTTTGAAGTTTCTTCCCACTTCTAATAGTCATTAAGCAACAAAGTGTAAGTTGAAGACTATTTGTAATAGCTGCCCTAATGTGATTTGCCCATATTTTTGCCATTGTGTTGATAAATTATTCCTTAAATGCATCCCCAGCTAATGTGGTGTGAACATGGTTAAGATAAGACAAGTAGGAATGTGGCCGTAGAGATGTTTTGGATCCCAAATCAAACAATAATGTCTTTGGAAAATCTTCCATCCTTCCGAGGTCGGTAAAATGAAGACCCAGATTGTTGGGGGCAATAGGCTCTGTAAACCGCTTAGAGAGGGCTGTAAAGCAGTGTGAAGCAGTATATAAGTCTAAGTGCTATTGCTACATTGGAAAGGTAAAATGAGTCAAAGAAGAATCTTGAAATATCTAGAGGGAATAAAAGAGATAAATTGAGATAAATTCAAACAATTATCGAATGATAGGTAAATTATTTCAGGGTAGGGGTGGATTCCTCCCAGTTTGGACCAGATCGCCCAAACCATTAGCGACCCGCTGGTGATGCAACAATGGTGCCATGGATGCGGTTCAGTCGGTACTGGTCCGTGGGCACCACCATCTTTTGGGGGGAATTTTTAATGAATTTTTCCATGTTTGGATGGCTTCTCTTCTTCCGTGGCTTGAAAAAGAGCCCTCCCACCTGCCCCCGGATTAATACTCACCTTTATTTCTTTGCCTGAACCTCCTCAGCTGTGTTTCGGACTGAATCCTGCTATTGAGCATGTGCGGAAGTGAAATTGCATGTTGGGAACATGAGCGAAACGTCACGATGCGAACTGGTCGCAAAGGTAAGTTTCAGGGGCTATATGGCCTGAACCATATGAGCTGAGGTGGCGCAGCAGTTAGAGTGTAGTACTGCAGGCTACTTTAGCTGACTGTGATCAGCAGTTCAGCTGTTCAAATCTCACCGGCTCAAGGTTGACTCAGCCTTCCATCCTTCCGAGGTAGGTAAAATGAGGACCCAGATTGTTTGGGGGCAATATAAATATACATTGCTTAATGGTGTAAACCACTTAGAGAGTGCTTGCACTATGAGGTGGTATATGTCTCACTAATAACAAACAAACAAACAAACAAACAAACAAACAAACAACAAACAAACAGTTGTTGTTTTTTAACATCAGAAAATTATTTACAGTATTACAATATGAATTAAGTCCTTACCTGGTTGAATCTACGTGGCCATTCAATATCATCTCCGTAAATGTTTAACATTTTTAAAGAGAAAGCCGACGGTTCTACTTTGCCAACTCTTACTTTCCGAAAGGATTGGTTTGGGAAAGTGATCCAATTTACAATGTCAAATCCTGCAATTAATGAACCATTTTCATCAAAAGAAACCTGTTCCCCAGCAGAGTTGTTAAATGAAACACATCTCAGGTAATGATGCAACTGTAATCAGAAAATATTTATGGAGTTAAACAAATGCTAATGTATGGGAGGGGGAAAAGACAGTAAATGACCTAGCAATAACAATAGCACTTAGACTTATATAGAGCTTTACAGTGCTTTACAGCCCCCTCTAAGCGGTTTACAGAGCGGTTTGCCCCCAAAGCAGTTTCCCCCCAACAATTTGGGTCATCATTTGGATGGATGGAAGGCTGAGTCAACCTTGAACCTGGTGGGATTTGAACTGCTAAATTTCAGACAGCCGGCAGTCAGCAGAAGTAGCCTGCAGTACTGTAGTCTAACCACTGTGCCACCGAGATCAGTGGTTCTCCACCTTTCTTTAAGAGCGAGGTTGGTGCAGTGGTTAGAGGGCAGTACTGCAGGCTACTTCTGCTGACTGCTGGCTGCCTGCAATTTGCTAGTTCAAATCTCACCAGGCTCAAGGTTGTCTCAGCCTTCCATCCTTCCAAGTTGGGTAAAATGAGGACCCAGGTTATTGGGGGCAATAGGCTGATTCTGTAAACCACTTAGAGAGGGCTGTAAAGCACTGTAAAGTGGTATATACTGAAAGTCTAAGGGCTATTGCTATTTCTTCATGACTGACACCCTTTAAATATCTTTTGTGGCCATGGACCATGGTCACAGACTTCCAAGACTTAACTGAAGGTTTAAATCATAACACTTCTTCAAGCCATTGCAGGCCTCATGTCAGCGGTGGGTTGCTCCCGGTTTGGCCTGGTTCTGCGAACCGGTAGTGGCAACAGTAGGAGGCTCCGCCCACCTGCCCGGGATGCTTCTGTGCAGAAGTGGCTCGCATGCACGCGAACTGGTAGCAAAAGCATTTAGAACCCACTACTGCCTCATGTGATGACATTGTGCCCCCCGCAGGGACCACAGACCACAGGTTGAAAACCACTAACCTAGCTATCCACTTTGTACTGTGCACAAATGTGCTGCACAAGTATGCATACAGTATCTTCAGGAGCTGAAGTGGTGCAGTGGTTAAATGCTGCGACTGCAGGCTGACTGCTAGTTTAGCAGTTCAGCGGTTCAAATCTCACTAGGCTCAAGGTTGACTCAGCCTTCCATCCTTCCGAGGTCGGTAAAATGAGGACCCAGATTGTTGGGGGCAATATGCTGAACTCTGTAAACCACTTAGAGAGGGCTGTAAAGCACTATGAAGTGGTATATAAGTAAAGTGCTATTGCTATCTCAGCTTGGAAGACCATTACCTGCCACAATGACTTATTCAGACGCTTCCATCTCCCACCCTTTCTTCTTGACCTGAACCTGGATTTGTTTGAGTGCATAACATGCAGAGCATGAGCCACAGTGTGGACAGCATTGTAGATGCTGTAGCTGTGAGCAGTCAGGATTGTTTCAAAAACAGATGCAGGAAGAGAGTCCAATTTTTCTTCCCCAGTGCAAATTGTGCTCCCCTCTTGGTCTGCCAGAGAAATGGGAAACACACAGTTAAAAGCCTGTTCCCAAAAAGCTTTGATGAAACCATCTTCTCCTTTCCCTTTAGGATGTTGGTCCTGAACAAATTTCTGGAAACCGGACAATTCCTTTTTGTGCATCGCAAGTGATACCGCACCGTGGATGAACTCTAAATTCCAGTTGTTTTGGAAGGGAATTGAGGTGAAATCCATTTGAGCTGTCATAATCCAGACCTTTGTCACCATTGGTATGTTCTCAAATTCCGTGAAGTGAAGTACCATTCTCAAAATAATGATGGTCTGGATTTCACCATGTACAATCAATACATTTGCAGAGCTTTTCATGATAGCCAGGAATGTGTCAAAGCCCTCCTTCACCATTTGATCAGCGAAGACAGAAAACGTTAGCTGTGGGAATCTTTGGATGATGTCAAAACAGATGCCGCTTTTGGAGAACATAGGGAGCACTTCCTGTACGAATCTCTCTCCATTAACATCATTCAGGTAAACCACTCCAACCCATCTCCAGCTGAAATATAGCAATAACCTCAGAATACCCTCATACTGGAGTGCCACACTTGGGAACATCTGCTGAAAAAAAACTCCTTCGGTTTGCTTCTCCATCAACAGAGCAGAGCCATACGTGAGCTAAATAAAAAGAGAACACTGGAAAAAGATATTTCCAAAACAAAAAAACAAAAAAAAAGTATGGATGTTTTTCCATGCATGTTGCTGATGCTGATGAATACATTTTTTTTTTGGTTCTGTTTTTCATTCTTGTATTATTGTTCACAATTCAATTTTCCTGGATCTGGGTTTCAAAATCACAAAAAACTCCTAATGCATTATTTTTTTAAACCATTTTCTTGTGTAGGGCAAGTGTCTCTTCTCCCCTTAAACAGGTTGCCTGAATTTATTTACATGAATGTGGCTATCAACTCACATCTACTTGAGTAGTGGGTTGTAAATCCTGTCGCTACTGGTTTGTGCACACACTCGCGCGCATGCGCGACACTTCTGTGCAGAAGCATCCCGGGCGGGTGGGTGGAGCTTCTTGCCACCTCCGCTACTGGTTCGCCGAACTGGGCTGAACTGGGAGTAACCCACCGCTGGTCTACTTCCTCTTCACATGACATGATCTACCTCAACGAAGAAATAAACAGACAACTAAAAATGGAATCCATAAATTCTTCCCCAGAATGAAGAGTTTCTATTTAAGTTAAGTCTTTGGATTTGTCTCTATTTTGTTCACTCATAACTTGGTCAGAAATAATGCCCCAGATTTTAGAGAAGATGTTCTCCATTTTTAACCCAGCTGCTGTGGCCTAGAGGTGGAGCTCTTGCCTTATAATCAGGAGGTTGTGAGTTCGATCCTAGGTAGAGGCAGATGTAAGGGTCTCCTGCTTGGGCAGGGGGTTGGTCTAGATGACCTGCAAGGTCCCTTCCAACTCTGTTAATCTGATCTAAATACTTAAGGTATATTCACATTGCCTACCTGTGGGATTTTGTACATGCAGAGAATTGTTGCCATGTTGAGACAGACATCAGAGTTAGGTCCCCCAATGACTGCTACCAGATTATTTTGGGCATCACATTTGTAATTTGGAAAGAATTTGTCTTTTGTGGACAGAAGTTCCATGGAAGCAAGATAAATAGCACTGGCACTGAAATCATTATTGTAGATATGGAAGCCCAGGGTGATGTTAGGTAAGAGTTGGGTGTTGTCATTGATCTCCTTTAAAGCAAATTCCAAAGTCAAGATATGTTGGTAGTTCTGTTTCATGACTCTACAACAAGAGAAATAAATAGCTAAAAATGATAACAAATGTCTTATTTGCAATTAAATTGCTTGGTCCTTGTCCTGGAAGAACCTTGTGACTTCTCTAAAGATTTTTCTTCAGAATGCTAATGTGCTTCAACCACATTAAAACACAAAACATGTGAAATTGTTTTCCAAATATCTCTTGGTGCTTTTTCTCAGAATAGTTTTATATACTTTCATTTTTGAAGCTGTTTCTCCGGTTTCTACTGAACCTGAAGTCCAAGTACTTCTGGGGACTTCAGTAGGACTTTCTTTGATCCTTTTTGGAAGACTGTTTTGCTTGATTTCATATCAGCTTCAAAAAATTGAAAGAAGTTAATGATTTTAGGAATTGACATTTTCCATAGAGGTAGACCTAACTTCTTCAATATGGTGCTCAAAATTGAAATGGTCACATAATCTCATTGATTGGGCTAATAAATCAGTGGCACTTATGTTCTTCTTGTGATGACCTCCATACATTTCAGATTTCAAAGTGATTTGCTGAACATTGAAAATAGGCAGAACCATCATCCTAAATCCTATTTTCAATCACATTTTTTGGGATTGTGGTTAAGAAAAAGATAAAAATGCAGAGCTTTGGCAAAGGAACACCTTATTGTGTTGAAGTGCTAAGTGAGTTCAAATATGACTGCAATGTTTGCGCTCTTAAAATCCATGACCATAATTTTGTGGAAGGTTACAAAACTACTATGGTTTCTTCTAGGAAACTCTGTGAATTTTTGGTTCCCTTATTGTATGTCTTCTTTTTAGGGGAAATAGAATAACACCTACAGAATCCATGGCCATCATAGAGGGTGGCTCATTTTCTCATTTTATTATCCACAAATAAATGAAAGTCACCCAGATTAAGACTGAGAATAGTGTATTTAAGATGCTACCTTGAACTTTTCTTTGCTACTTATTCCTCTCTCTTCCTACTTATTCTTCAAGTTGTGCAGCACATCCAAATTAACATTAATTATTAATAAATTAACATTACAGGTAATAGAGAAGTTCAAAACTGTCTCTTCAGGTATTGTCTCAATTCTTCAACCACTGTAGTAGACGTTTAGACCATTTACATGGAGCAGACAAAGATTATAGTGATGAGAGAATTAGTTTCACAAATAAATCCTTAATTCAATTTACAACACTAACGTGTAAATTATATTAGAATGTGTGTACATGCTTCTTTCTGCTCTTGCTAAAATATTCTCTTAAAAAATTCAAAGATATGTATTATCCAGTAGTATGGTAATAATAATTTGTAGATCCATCCCAGAATAAAGAATTCCTAAATGCTTCCCTTCAAAGTGTCCCAGAATGGAAATCATAAGCAAATAATTATGATGTTGGAAAGAAATATTCATAACTTTAAATGCTTTGTGTATAAGGCAGAAATATGGCCCATGACAGAGGTGCCTCTGCTCAAAACCCAGGAAAGAAAAAAACCCAACTCCATGATTGTAGAGAAAGGTACTTTTACTGGATAAGAATTGATAGCGACAAGTTGAAAGCAAGATCTGAGGCAAAAGGCGTGAAAATTACATATAGAAAGTAATCCCAAATCCCTCCCCTCAAAGACCTGGGCTGGTTATCCAATCCCGATGCACCCCAGATGTCATGTGGCCACATCTTCAGGTGACGCCTGCGCATCTGGTCTGCAGAAACCGTTGACCTTGAGCTGCTATAAACATGTCAATTCAGCCACGCAGTATATGATGAGAACTTTCCTCCCTAACTCCCTAATCAGACACATATGGAGACATCTCCAGCACTGCTTTCCCCCTTCTCCCGAATACCTAGACCTCCTCCCTCCCCCCATTTCTAGGGCAGCCGAAGCAAGCAAGCAGCATGGAGGCTTACAGCCCCAAATGACAATGGAGTCTGCTTCCATTCTTAGAAAAGAAAAAGGAAAAAACCCTCTACTGAACAACTAAACAAACCTACATCAAATCTGCACCCTCTCTCCCCCAACACACAGCAATAGATGTAGAATATAATTGGAAAATGCATGCAGCACGATTAAGAAAATCAAATGCCTTACACAAAGTCACCAAAGAGTACAGACGAAGGACGTTTTTCATAGGAAGTAGGGTTGGAAAACCGGTAAGTGTGAGAAATAATGAAAGCCATTATGAGATCTCCAGACTTATAATACTTATGATGAATAGGAAGAGGCTCACTAACATTGCATCTAAAGTTAGGAATCTTGCACACCGCCAATGGAAGTAGCACTAACACCAACAATATCAGGGCTATCATCTTCCATGCAACTCCTCTGACTAGTCTCTGTATAGTACTTTTCAACCTGAGTGGTTGCTAATTGTGAGAACTGAAGTCATGACTGTTGTCTGCAAATTATCTGTCATTCAACTGAGGAAGAATGGTAGATTTCATCTCTAGCTTTCAATGATGAGTAAACACATTTTAATATTGGTTTGTTATTTTTCCAGTAGATCTAATCAGCCCCCAAGGAACTGGGAAGTCAACATAGTTAATTTCAGCATTGCATGGGGAAAATATCATCATTATCATTATTAATCAGCGGCAGTATTTCTCTGAGACTTTGAAAATATGTGAACATGTTCCCGGGATTTGAATTCAACTTTTTCCCCCTTAAATTTTTTATTTTTTATTTCTCACACATATACACAAATATACAATCTCTTAACCATTAATAATCACTTACCTTATCTTTTAGCATTCATATTAATTTATTCCTCATCCTAAACTTAAAATATATAGTTGAGGTTGCTCTTCCATATCCCCTCCTTATTCCACAACAACCCTTCCTCTCCTTCTCTCCCCTCTTTCCCTCCCTTCTTCTCTCCTTTTCCATTTTCTTCTTTCCTCCTCTCCTTCCCCTCCTCTCCTTCCCCTTCCTTTTCCCCACTCCTCCCCTCTTCCTCCCTCCAACCCTCTCTCCTCCCCTTATTTCCCCTCCCTTTCTTCCTCTCCTTTTCCCTTTCTTCTTTTCCCTTTCTCCTTTCCTCTCTTCTCCCCTCCTCTTCCTTCTTATCCTTCTACTCCACTCTCCATTCCCACCTTTCGTTGTTGTGTTTACTTATTTTCAACTCAGTATAGTTTTAGGATGGTATTCGAGCATTATTATATATATATATATAATCAAATATGTATCTTCTTTACTATATTTCTCCGTTAAAATACCCAATAAAAATATCTCTGGACTTAGTTCTATATGTCGATGTAGCATTCCCTCTAACCATGTTCATATTTTAACCCAATAGTTCTTTGCTTCCTTGCACGTCCACCACATATGATAATATGATCCTGGTGATTGATGACATTTCCAACATTTAGCTGATTTATCTTTAAACATTTTTGTTTAAAGTCTTTCTGGTGGCATATGACATCTATATAACATTTTATACAAATTTTCTTTGTATGCCATTGCCATTGTAAATTTATAGTTTCTTTCTCATAGTTGTTGCCATTTTTCTAGTTCAATCGTATAACCAAAGTTTTTTGCCCATGCTATCATTTTTTCTTTTACCACTTCTTCCTCTAATCTGACTTGCAATAAGTAGTTACATAATTCCTTAATCATTTTTTCATCTTTTCCCATAAGTATCTCATCCAATTTTGACTTTTCAAAATTAAAACCATACTGTCTAACATCTTTTTTATATCGATTGTATTTGCAATTGTGTATACCAGTCTATCTCAATCCCTTGTTTTTCTAGTTCTTGTTTTTGTTTTTGTTTTAGTTCTCCTTTTTCTGATAAAATATCCTTATATCTAACAATGTTTCTCATATTAATAATATTTGGATGTATCAATGCTTCCATTGTCGAAAGCCACATTGGTATTTTCAAGTAATGTTTTTCTTTCACTCTCTCCCACACTGTTAATAAATCATTTCTTATGTAATGTCTCTGGAAATAACCATGTATCCTATTTTTCCCATACCATAAGAACGCATGCCAATTGCAAATCATTTACCTCCAGAGTAAATAATCTTGTGTTCCTCAGTAGAATCCATTATTTTGTCCACGTTAATGCTACAGCTTGATAATATAATTCCCAATTTGGCAGTTCAAACCCACCTCTAGTTCTTGAGTTTTGTAACAATTTTATATTGATTCTTACTTTTTTCCCTTGCCATATGTATTTCCACATTATTTTATTCAAGTTCTCAAAATACTTTTTCTCAAGTTTTATTGGTATTGTTTGGAATAAGAATAAAATTCTTGGTAGTATATTCATCTTAATTTAATTTAATTTAATTAATTTAATTTAATTAATTTAATTGATTTCTATGCCGCCCAACTCCCTGAGGACTCTGGGCGGCTCACAACATATCTTAATTAACACTATTCTTCCCATCAGTGATAATTGTAACGTTTTCCATTTGCCCAAGTCTATTTCAATTTGGTTTCTCAGTTTATAATAATTATCTTCCTTTATAGTTGCACATCTTGAAGTTAGTTGAATACCCAAGTATTTCACCTTCTTCACTATTTGAATGTTTAATTTTTCCATTATTTTCCTTTTTTATTTTTCCGTTATATTTTTTACTAAAATTTTTGTCTTGTCTTTGTTGATTTTCAATCCCTCTACTTCTCCATATTCCTCTATTTGTTCAAGTAGCTTTGGACCTGTTTCTATAGGATCTTCCATAATAAACACTAAATCATCCGCAAATGCTTGTAGTTTATATTCTTCTTTTTTAATTTTCATTCCTTCCATTTCTTTATTTTGCTTTATCCTTCTATTTAGAATCTCTAATGTCAATATAAATAATAATGGAGATGGACAAGGTGGACAACCTTGTCTAGTTCCTTTTCTGATATCCACTTTTTCTGTCATATCACCATTTACAATCATCTTTGCTGATTGGTCTTTATATATGGTTTTAATCATATTTATAAACCCATCCCCAAAGTCCATCATTTGCAATTGCATTATTATAAATTGCCAATTCACATTATCAAATGCTTTCTGTGCATCTAAAAATAACAACGCCATCTGCTTCTCTGGATGCGCGTCATAATATTCCAGTGTATTTAATATAATACACATATTGTCTCTAATTTGTCTCTTAGGCAAGAATCCATTTTGATCTGAGTGTATAAATTCATTTAACAACCTTTTCAATCTTTCAACCATGATTGATGCAAATATTTTATAATCCGCATTCAATAGAGAAATTAGTCTGTAATTTTTATCTGTTGTAGATCTGACTCTTCTTTTGGTATAAGAGTTATATACCCCTCCATCCACGAGTCCGGTATCTTAGCTTCAAATAACAACTCATTAAACACTTGCAACATTACATTACTTAATATGTCCTGCAATCCTTTATACAACTCTGTTGGTAGTCCATCTGGTCCTGGTGTTTTACCATTCTTTTGTCTTTTAATTCCCTCTGTTAATTCCATCATTGATAGTCTCTCTTCTAATGCTTTCTTAAATTTTTCTGGAATCTTTGGTATTTCAGTTTTTTCTAGATATTGTTCTATCTTTCCCTCTACAACTATCTCTTGCTGATATAGTCTTTCATAATATTTCTCAACTATTTCCCCCCTCATTTTGATAGCATATATTCTCATCTTGATCTAATAATTGATTTATTAATTTATTTTCTTTCTCCTTTTTCATTTTATATGTCAACCATTGTCCTGGTTTGTTTGCATTTTTGAAAAACTTTTGCTTTGTTGATTTTATTTTCTTCACCAGATCTTTATTTTACATTAAGTTCAATTTATGTTTTTGTAAGTCCATCAGATTCTTGATCTTTTTACTATGTGGGTTTTTCTGTAATTCTGTCTCCAACTTCTTTTACTCCTCCTCCAATTTCTTTTGTGTTTGTCTGTGCTGTTTATTCCATTTTTCTAAATATGTCATTGTCAATCCTCTAATATATGCCTTACATATATTTGTTTGCATTTTCAAAAAACTTTTGCTTTGTTGATTTTATTTTGTTCGCCAGATCTTAATTTTCCATTAAGTTCAATTTATGTTTTTGTAAGTCCTTGCTCTAATAGTATCACACACATTTTGTAATGATGTATGTTTTTTTTATTTTCCTTCAATAACAATAGCATCCAGCTCAATACAAAAGATAGTAGATACTGCAACACAACAAGAGGAAACCAATGCTGAATTAAAAAAAATATGTTACAGGCTATATATGAAGATCTTAAAGAATGAATAAACAAAGTGGATAAGAAGATTTGAATTCAACTTTTGTGCTCCTTTAGTAGAACAGAAAAAAATGTACAGTACCTACTTTTTATACCGAGCCGAGGTGGCACAGTGGTTAAATGCAGCTACTGCAGGCTAGTTCAGCAGCTCAGCTACTGCAGGCCAGTTCAGCTGTTCAAATCTCACCAGGCTCAAGGTTGACTCAGCCTTCCATCCTTCTGAGGTCGGTAAAATGAGAACCCAGATTGTTGGGGGCAATATGCTGAACTCTGTAAAACACTTAGAGAGGGCTGTAAAGCACTATGAAGCGGTATATAAGTCTAAGGGCTATTGCTATTATACCAAAGGAGATGAGAAACAAAAGCTTTTACAAAAAAAGAACATTAAACACTTTCTAAACCAGTATTTGCATGATCAGGAGGACATGCCATTTCAAGTACCAATTTTATTACACAGAAGAACATTTGGAGAGACTGAATAGAGATCTATAGAAAAGTTCAGTTGTTCTCAGAATTGATTATATGAAGCTTTTGAATTCTGTAGACTAGAGTCTCTACAGAGTCTTCTCCAGCACCATAGTTCAAAGGCCTCAATTATTTGACACTCAGCCTTCCTTATGGTCCAGCTTTCACAGCCATACATTGCAACTGGGAAAACCATAGCCTTGACTATATGCACTTTTGTTGGCAGGGTGATATCTCTGCTTTTAAGTATGCTGTCTAGCTTTGCCATGGCTTTCCTCCCCAGGAACAAGCATCTTTTAATTTCTTGGCTGTAGTTCCCATTTCTGGTGATCTTGGAGCCCAGGAAAATAAAATCTGTCACTACCTCAATTTCTTTCCCATCTATTTGCCATGAATTGAGAGGGCCATATGCCATGATCTTAGTTTTCTTAATGTTGAGTTTCAGTGGATTCCGGGGTATGGTAGAGGACAGAAAGGCCTGGAGGAATGTTGTCCATGGGGTTGTGATCAGTCAGACATGCCTTCGCAACTAACAACAACAAGAAGACATTGCCCATGCTGCATGCTTTGGATGGACTCACAAGGAGTTCTCAGTTGTAAAATAAAGAGGAAAATATGCATGTGAAGGGCATCTACATTTATCTGTATAGATGGCTGTATGTGATTGTGTTGTTGTGTTTCAATTGGGTAGGATATATGGATATAATGAAAATCAGGATAAATTATCTCATGGCAGTTTCTGCATAAGTATAAATGCTCTGCTTGCTCTGTGAGGGAGTCAGCTAATATCACAGTTTGTAATCCAAGCCATCCTAATTATTTATTGTTAAATGAGCAAAGGTACATGCTGCTACTCTCTCTTTGTCTTTTGAAATGATGAGCAGCTTCCCAGAAATAGAAGGAGTAATCAAATTTTGCATTAAAAAAAGAGGCTAAAGAAGATGAGATTAACAAAATGTCACAATTTTATTTGCAAATTTCAATAATGATCTAAAATAGAGATTTGAAAGAATCTTTCCACCAAGGAGAGATTATACTGTCATCTCTCCCTCCCTCCCTCCCTCCCTCCCTCCCTCCCTCCCTCCCTCCCTCCCCCCCCTCTCTCTCACACACAATTTTTAATAGAGCCATTCAGAATTTCTTTAAAAATTCTGGGGTCAGAATTTGTGAATTTGCTTAATAATATCATACATTTTTTTAAGAATAATATTTATTGAGTTTTCCTTTAAAAACATAACAATTAAATACACACAACAACAAAAATAAACACAACAGAAAAAAAACAAATACAACAACTGTAGAAAACACTACCGTAAGGAAATAACATACGCAGTCAACTACAAACATAACACCGACTAATACAAACCATAAAAGTGAAATCATGCTTCTTTGACAGCCTATTAGCTATTACTACTAATCTTTATACACTCGATTATATATTATATCTGTATTTATACATTATAAATATTTCTACAGCTAATTTACCCAATTCATCCTGCTGTTTGCAAACATTACTTCAGTCAGAAAGTGAGATAAAGTATCATAGTATATGAAATAAACTACAGTTTGTTATATCATTGCAAGCAGTTATACTATAATAGATTTCTGTATTTTTTTGTCCAAGCCAATTATACCATCTATCCCAGGTTTTATAAAAATCTGTCTCTTCTTTGTCCTGAATTTCCATCGTTAACTTGCACATCTCAGCTACTTCCAAAATTTTATTGACCACAGTTATCATTGTTGGTGTTGAGTCCAATTTCCAAGTTTGTATAATATCACACATTTTAACACCATTTTGCTTGCACAGACTTGGGATGTTTCCCAATATTTAAAGACAGCAATGCCTCCTAAGAAGAATTTGTATTTAAACTACATGTACAAAAATGCTGACAAGTAGGAACACTAGAGGTGAAGAATCAGCTTTTACCTAAAGGCATAAACAGTGTATGAAATAGTACACATATAAAGGTTAAAACCAGAGAAACCTATCCATCAGTGTGAAATCTTCACACAGCACCCTTTTTCCTGCAGTGTTTTTGAGAATAAATTTACAGTATTTCAGGTTCATTGTTCACAGTTTATTTTTTCTTGTTAGCTGCTCCCTCATGTTAAGATTTGGCTTCAGCAAAATAATGTAGCATTTGGGGAAAAAGATGCAGCTCAGTATCCCAAAACTGGAGGCCAAAATGGAGAAGATCTCCACAGCCACCATGTACTTCCCTTTGGTACTTAGGTAAGTTGGAACAAAAGACATCCAAACACTGCAAAACAGCAACATGCTGAAGGTAATAAACTTGGCTTCATTAAATGTGTCAGGCAATCTCCTGGCCAGAAAAGCTACTACAAAGCTGACAATGGCCAGGAAACCCATAAAGCCCAAGACGCAGTAAAACATGAAAGCTGAACCTTCATTACATTCTTCAATAATTTCTGCTGGCATTGAATGCATGTCAACATCTGGAAATGGGGGGAAAATAACCAGCCACACAGTACAAATGGTGACTTGAATCAGGGAGGAGGAAAGAATGATGGAGTTGGCCAATACTTGGCCCATCCATTTCTTCATCCTGAACCCTGGCTTGATAGCAGTAAATGCTAGAACCACCACAATGGTTTTGGCCAAGATGCAAGAAACTGCTGTCGAGAAGATCATGCCAAATGCAGTTTGTCGAATGAAGCAAGTCAGCTTCTCTGGGTGGCCAATGAAGAGGAGAGCACAGAGGAAGCAGAAGAAGAGTGAAACAAGGAGAGCATAGGTCAGGTTCCGGTTGTTGGCTTTGACAATGGGAGTGTCATGGTATTTAACAAAGATTCCCAAGATGAAAGCAGAGAGACAAGAAGCACAAAGAGCAAAACTGGCCAAAGTGCTGCCCAAAGGTTCTCCATAGGACAAGTAGGTTTTCTTCTTTGGAATGCATGAATCTTGGGTAGGGTTTGGATAATGATCATCTGGACATTGACTGCAGACATCCATATCTGAAATACACAATCTGGATTTTTATTTCTATTTCAATGAGCCGTGGTGGCGCAGTGGTTAGAGTAATTGCTGCCAGCAATTTGGCAGTTCGAATGTCACCAGGCTCAAGGTTGACTCAGTCTTCCATCCTTCTGAGGTGGGTGAAATGAGGACCCAGATTGTTGGGGGCAATATGTTGACTCGGTAAACTGCTTAGAGTGGGGTGTAAAGCACTGTGAAGTGGTATAGAAGTCTATAGCTATTGCTATGAATATTCTAAAACATCTTCTAGTTAAGTACTATATCATTCCAGAATATAGTTTCCATTCTCTAAAAAATTGCAAATATTTTTCACACTGTTAAATAAAACCAAGAAAAAAATATGATTTAAAAAAGCCACAGTGTATTAGTCTATGTGGATTTATGTATTTTGATTTTTTTACCTTTCTCAATGAATGCATTTGCTGAACATCCATGTCTTTCCCTCTGTTTCCTGGAAGGATTAAATAAACCAATATTTCCTTGCATGGTTCATGCAATAAATCTTCAATTCAAAAAGATTCTTCAGATACATTTCCTTACAAGATTGAAATACCATAGGCCAGCATTCACTTAACACCTACCCAGCTCCCTCTATTAAAAACCACCTAGTTTTAATCTGCTTTATTCTATCAGAACAAAATTGAATGGAATTAGATGTAATATGGGAAGCAGTTCCTCTCCCCTGTATCAATAGGGATGGAAAGATTTCCCTTGTTGTCATTGTGGCACTGATATGCAAAGAGTTAAACATATTGTTCACAATTGCCCAGGACATGCATTCTTGGTTCCCTGGAAGTTCTGCACAAAGCAATGCCAGAGACAATCACCTAGCTAGCTGAATTGGATATCCATGTCAGGCTGAAGCCATCTTTGACTGGAGACTTTGGCCTGCCACACTTTATGTTTAGAATGTATTCTTGCTGTGGGAACTTGGGAGGGGCCATTGCATGGGATGTAGAGGGATGTAGAGATGTAGCCATAACAAATTCCTTCCAAATTCTCAAGGACATCCTTTGTTCAACACCTGCCCAGAAGCTGATAGGAGTAATGGACACAATGGCAGAAGATGAATGGTCAACATGATGAACTTGTGGGTGTGGGGGCAAGGGAATGAACTTTAAACTAGGTGGAGAAACCCTTGTAGCTTTAGATTTGGGTTTCTCACAGATGTGCCAACAAGGCTCTGTTAATAAATTGGAACTTTGAGGAGTATTCTGCCTCGGACTCTGATTTAGTTTTGGATGCTATTTGGAACCCTGACAATCCATTTATGAGACCACTGCCGAGAGGTGGTATTCGCTCACCTTCCCTACCAGTTCGCAAATGTGAGCCCACTCCGCACATGCGCACAGCCTCCTGCACATGCGCTTTAGTCCCATGCACTTTCCACACATGCGCACGGCCTCAAAATGTGGCTAAATAGGACGGCATTATGTCTGGGCAGTTGGGCCCCATTGGGCATACTCCCGCAGTGTCCTCTACCAGTTCAACCGGTCCAAACCAGCTGAATACCACCTCATAATTATATGTATGGTATGTACTGTATATGTTTACTTCTGTTTTGTCATTTAATTTAATTTAATTTAATTAAAAGTTTTTATAGGCCGCCCAATCCCTTAGGACTCAGTCATGTTCTCATTGTATGCTAAATAAATAAATAATCACCATAAACACTTTTCACATCATTTTCATCAACAATTTTGAAGAGTAGACTTTCAAATACATCTCCAGAAGAAACATACTAAAATATTTGTTATGGTCCTCATTATTGTGTTCCTTACTTAGTGGTGGTACCACTATAAAGTTTAATAGCACTACTGAATTAACTTGAAGTGATATGCCTGATGAAACTTGGGATGAGGTATATAGACAAATTAAGAGTATACTAAACCATCATCTGATTATTTGATATTTTGTAATCTTAGAAATCTTTATCCAGGATTTCTTACCTTTTTGATCTGCAATTTTCCCTTCTGGACATGGAAAGCAATCATAGCAACAAAATGGCTTCCCTTCCTTCTTTGCCTTACTAGTCCCCATTTGGCATACATCATTACATAATGAAAGAGGCTTTGTCTGTGGAAGAATGAAAGGAAAACCAGACACTGGAAAGTTCGTCTTTTTGAACCGATATATAGGTCACTTATGAGTTGAATGGGATAACCTACTTATTTTGAGGATTAGTTTGGTGTTCCTTATACTCTTCAGATGGAGTCTTGAATTGCATGGATGTTTCAAGAACTCACCAAAGATACACAAATCAGATTAACAAAGACTGGGTTTTTTTTTTTGCAGAAGTTAGAAAATAGAAGGACAGAATCCAGATGTTTTCCAATACATGTTTCAGGATGGGAATAGTTTAGAATAAGTTGCCTCTAGGACAGGGGTTGGCAACCTTAAACACTCAAAGAGCCCCCCATTCAATTCTGGAGCCGACCGGAAGTCCAGTTCCCCCACCATAGAGTGTCCTCCTAGCGTGGCATCCTTTTTCCTCTACCAGTCATAACCAAAAGCCCTATCAATTGTGGAGCTGACCGGAAAACCCGCCCCTTGCCATAGAGTCTCCTCCTGGCACACCCTGCTTCCCTCCACATAATCAGAAGCTCCTCTCAAAATTGTGGTGCCAACCGGTGACAGGGAGCTGCAGCAGAGGGATGAAAGGGCCACATGTGACTCCAGAGCCGCAGGTTGCTGACCCCTGCTCTAGGATGACTGAATATTTTGGCTATTTAAGAAACCAGGATCAGGTTACAATATTGATTGGGTGATTCTTGCATCGTCTTGGTAAGCACCTTTCTACATTTCAATTTCCCCTAATTTTTTTTTTGTAGGATGGGCATTTTGAGTGTGCCTCTTACCTGGTTGAATTGACTGGGCCACTGAATTTCTTCTGCATGAATGGTGAAGCCTTCCTTGGGAAAAGCCATGGGTTCTATTTTGCCAACTTTAATTCTCTGAAAGGAGTGGTTTGGGAATGTGACCCAATTGATAATATCAAATCCTGTTATTAATGAACCATTTTCATCAAAGGAAACTTTTTCACCAGCAGAATTGTTAAACAAAACACTTCTCAGAAAGTGATGGAACTGAAATCAGGAATGAGGAAAATAAATGAAGGAAAATCGATCAATGAGCTGGAAGGGATCTTGGAGGTCTTCTAGTTCAACCCCTGCTCAAGCAGGAGACCCTATACCATTTCAGACAAGTCTCTTCTTAAAAACTTCCAGTGATGAAGCACCCACAACTTCTGAAGGCAAGCTGTTCTACTGGTTAATTGTTCTCACTGTTAGAAAATTTCTCCATAATTCCAGGTTATTTTTCTCCTTGATTAGTTTCCATCCATTGTTATAAACAATGTAAATTGTAAACAATGAAATTGTAAACAGGAGATGAAAAGAAAACCTGGAAAAGAGCCGAGGTGGCACAGTGGTTAAATGCAGCACTGCAGGCTATGCTAGTTCAGCAGTTCAGCTGTTCAAATCTCACCGGCTCAAGATTGACTCAGCCTTCCATCCTTCTGAGGACCCAGATTGTTGGGGGCAATATGCTGAACTTTGTAAACTGCTTAGAGAGGGCTGTAAAACACTATGAAGTGGTATATAAGTCTAAGTGCTATTGCTATTGCTATAGCAGTTATTCAAACTGGAAATTTATAAATAATCTTTCTGACTCCTAAATGTTTTATTTCGGTTAATAAAAATACCACTGTGCTAAGCAAATTTATTAGAGAACTAAATTATTTGTTGCTTATTTTGTCTTCTTCTTGTCACATTATTTAAGATAATCACCATGGTCAACATTACTTTTAGTCCATGGCAACTATGTTAGAAAAAATAAAGTGACAAAAAGAAATAATGAAACAGCTGCACTGTGAGGCGGTATATAAATGCCACTAATAAATAAATAAATAAATAAATTTATCTGGAAGCTTAAATAAACTTATCAGAAGAAAAACAAGATATTGATATCAGTAAGAAGAAGAGAATCCTATCACTTATGAGCCACGGTGGCACAGTGGTTAGAACGCAGCACGGTGCAGCTACTTCTCCTGCCTGCCGGCTGTCTGCAATTTGGCAGTTCAAACCTCACCAGGTTCAAGGTTGACTCAACCTTCCATCCTTCCGAGGTAGGTAAAATGAGGTCCCAAATTGTAGGGGGCAATATGCTGACTCTGTAAACCGCTTAGAGAGGGCTGTAAAGCACTGTGAAGCGGTATATAAGTCTAAGTGCTATTGCAATTGCTATCATTAAATATATTCTAATTTAGAATATATGTATATTCTTAGTAAGTCATAATAATGAAATCTATATAAAATGAATTTATAAAATATAATTCAGATTTTAAGACAGCCATTGACATAGACTCTACTTTGCTCAGACCAGTACATAAAATCATTGAGAAGAATTTTATATCTCTTTTTTATGTTATATATAACTGCTTGGTGAGCACTTACAATACCTGCCACAGAGATAGATGCAGAAGTTTCCATCCTTCTCTCTTTGTTCTAGATCTGTACATGGATTTGGTTGAATGCATATCGTGTAGAGCATGAGCTACAGCATGAACAGCATTATAGATGCTGTAGCTGTGAGCGGTCAGGCTTGTTTCAAAAATAGATACAGGAAGAGAGTCTAATTTCTCTTCCCCAGTGCAGATTGTGCTCCCCTCTTGGTGTCCCAGAGAAACGGAGAACACACACTTAAAAGCTTGTTCCCAAAAAGCTTTGATGAAACCATCTTCTCTTCTACCTTTAGGACTTTTGGTTTGAACAAAGTTCTGGAAGCCAAACAATTCCTTTCCATGCACTGCAAGTGATAAAGCGCCATGGATGAAATCTAAGTTCCAATTGTCCTGAAAGGGAATTGATGTGAAATCCATTTGAGCTGTCATAATCCAGACCTTTGTTGCCATTGGCACATTCTCAAATTCTGATAAATAAAGTACCGTTCTCAAAACAAAGAAGATCTGAATTTCCCCGTGGACTATGAATACATTTGCAGTGCTTTTCCTGATGCGCAGGAGTGTGTCAAGTGCCTCCTTCAGCATTTGATCAACAAAGACAGATAAAGTTAGCTGTGGGAATCTTTGTATGATGTCAAAACAGATGCCATTCTTGGAGAAAACGGGAAGCACTTCTTGTACGAATCTCTCTCCATTAACATCATTCAGATAAACCACTCCAATCCATCTCCAGCTGAAATATAGCAATAACCTCAGAATACCCTCATACTGGAGTGCCACACTTGGGAACATCTGATGGAAAAAGACTCCTTGGGTTTTTTCCTCCATCACTAGATCTGAACCATATGTGAGCTAAATCAAAAGGGAATACCAGAAAAGATATTTCCACAAGTATGTAGGTTTGTCTGTATGTATTTGTTAATCATCTATTCTGAAACTTATTTTTTTCTTTCTCCATTTTCTTGTTCACAGTTTACTTGTCGTTTGATTCCTTTTGCAAAAGGGCAAAAAAAAAATCCCTACCATGTTTTTCATGTGAGGTGGTGCAGTGGTTAGAGTGCAGCACTGCAGGCTACTTCAGCTGACTGCTAGCTGCAGTTCAGCTGTTCAAATCTCACCGGCTCAAGGTTGACTCAGCCTTTCATCCTTCTGAGGTCAGTAAAATGAGGACCCAGATTGTTGGGGGCAATATGCTGAACGGTGTAAACCGCTTAGAGAGGGCTGTAAAGCACTATGAAGCGGTATATAAGTCTAAGTGCTATTGCTATGTGCAATTTGTGTGGAAAATGATAAAATAAAGGAACTTAATTGCCTGCACTGAGTTGCTTGAATGGGACTGACAATCAGAGGTGAAATGCTACCGGTTCGGACAGGTTCGCCCGAACTGGTAGTAAAAAATGATGCCGATTCGGGCAAACTGGTATGAACCGGTATATCCAATGATCAGCTGTGCAATGATCAGCTGTGCTGCGGCGATCTAGATTAGCTAGAAAGCAGGATTTCCTGCTTTCTAGCTAATCTAAATCACGAGGCACAGCTGATCCCCCCTTGCTGTTCTACTTACTTTTGCAGACTCTGATGGCTTCAAAAAATTTTCAGCGCTTTTTCAGCACTGCATGGTATTGCATGTGGCGTGCCTGTGTGCGCAAAGCAAACCAGTAACAGACTTCAGAGGATTTCACCCCTGCTAACAATCATGCAGAACTGCTCCTAATCTTCATGATACAATTTAGCTCCATAAAGAAAGGAATGGATAGTCAGCATTTCATGCCTAGTAACCCTGAACCAAGAGTTTCTTTTAAAATTAAATCCTTGAATTTCTTTCTATTTATTTTTCTCATCCCTAGAGAACAAAAATACCTCAAATTTAATAGGAGAGGTTTGCACCTCTATTGCAATCTTTATTTGTCTTCATACTGCCTACCTGTGGGATCTTGTACATGCAGAGAATGGTTGCCATATTGAATTTAACATCACAGTTAGGTCCCCCAATAACTGCCACCAGATCATTTTGTGCATCGCATCTATAATTTGGGAGAAGTTTGTCTTTTGTGGAGAGAAGTTCCATGGAAGCAAGATAAATAGTCCTTGCCCTGAAATCATTATTGTAGATATGGAAGCCCAGGGTGACATTGCGTAAGAGATTGGTATTGTCATTTATCTCCTTTAAAGCAAACTCCAAAGCCAGGATGTGTTGGTAGTGCTGTTTTAGGACCCTATGATGGGAGGAATGGACATCTTACAATTTTGAACTGTCAGCAAAGAAGATGATAGAATTCAGAATGGTCTTAGCAAAGAACTTTTTTGAAGTTAGATTGTGTGGCCTTATCTTGGAATAACAGTACGATTTCTCTGAAGAATCCCCCCACTCTAGAATAGTAGAATTCTTTAGGAGATTTAAGATGCACAATTTGTTAAATGTTTTTCTTGATACTCCCAGCAACTTTTTCTCAGAATAGTTTTTGTGTTCTTTCCATTTTGGAAGTATTTTATTTATTTATTTATTTATTTTGGCTTTCTTATATGCCGCTCAACTCCCAAGGGACTCAGGGCGGCGTACAGCAAAAGAGAATACAAGAACAGCCAAACAATAAACATTGCTTAAAATCAATATAAAAAATTAAAAATACAGTATTAAAACCTTCCAACAACCATACACACTCGGGGGTGAGCTCGAATGGATTAGACTCTACCCCCAGCCTGCAGGAAAAGCCATGTCTTAACGGCTTTTTGGAAGGCCAGCAGGGTGGGGATGGTACGGGTCTCCGGAGGAAGTTGGTTCCAGAGCTCGGGGCCCACCACAGAGAAGGCCCTCCCCCTAGGGCCCGCCATATTTTGTGTATGTTCTTTTTGGATTTCAGGGGTTTTGTTTCAGAAACAATGAACCTGGGGATGACTATACATAGATTCATCCAGGAATGTGAATGTGTAGGCCATAAGCTCTTCTGAAATGTCTACCAGAGCCTCTTTTATAGCTTTATTTTCAGAAAACAGTTTTGCCTGGCTCCATAGCAGTGTCAGAATTGGGAGACCTATCTGTATGATTTCAGAATTTAGCAGACTGGTATCTCAGAAGCTCACATTCAATAAGATAAATAATCAACTACATTTCTGCTATGGAATTTGCTGATAAGAATCTATCACCATAGGCCGTGGATTAAGCCCTAACTTTAGATATGGAATATCCAGGAAATATTCCTTGGATAAGAGTTGAGGCATAAGCTTCAAATCTGAAACACTGAAGCACACCCTGGACAGATCTCTACACTCTGGTGAAGATCCTACAGTTATTGTTGTTTAGAGTTAACTTGGAATGCAAGCCTTACAGGAAATCCCCATCAAACACATACAATATAGCCCCAAACATGATGTAACACTAAACAAGGAGAAGCAAGGAGGCCACCCCAGATGATGTAAAATGAGGACCCAGATTGTTGGGGGCAATATGCTGAACTCTGTAAACCGCTTAGAGAGGGCTGTAAAGCACTATGAAGCGGTATATAAGTAAAGTGCTATTATTCTCAGAACCCCCACCCCCACTCCCGCACCCTGCTGAGCTGTGCTCTAAAATGGCTATGCATAGCTCAGTACAGGATTAATTTGAAAACTTAGAATTAGGGGAAAGAAAATAGAATTTGGCACTATCATCTAACTACTGTATCTATCTATCTATCTATCTATCTATCTATCTATCTATCTATCTATCTATCTATCTATCTATCTATCTATCTATCTATCTATCTATCTATCTATCTACCTACCTACATACCCACATACCTATCTACCTATCATCTACCTATCTACCTATCTACCTATCATCTATCTATCTATCATCTATCCATCTATCCATCTATCTATCTATCTATCTATCTATCTATCTATCTATCTATCTATCTATCTATCTATCTATCTATCTATCTATCTATCATCATCATCATCATCATCTATCTATCTATCTATCTATCATCTATCATCTATCTATCTATCTATCTATCTATCTATCTATCTATCTATCTATCTATCTATCTATCTATCTATCTATCATCTATCTATCTATCTATCATCTATCTATCTATCTATCTATCTATCTATCTATCTATCTATCTATCTATCTATCTATCTATCTATCTATCTATCTATCTATCTATCATCTATCTATCAATTATCACCTATCACCTATCCCCCAGAATATCCTGGTCCTTAGTAAACATCTCATTAAAAAGTTACTCTAGGCAGCATACAGTACCCAATTAAAAACAATAAATATACAAAAGAAGTCATTATTAAAACTTTGTTTTGTGTCATGTGTATCAAAGCTTATTAAATGGGATGCTGTGTGTGTTGCCTTCTGGTATTTCTTGCTGTAGTTATGATTCCTTCTGTTAAATTTTCATTAGACAATGAGATAGAATTATTTTTGTTATTTTAAGACCTTTGTCTTATGACCTTTTCTCTCTATAGGCATTATCCCACACACTGAAGCAAGCAGAAACCAAAGCCCATCAGATCCACAAAAGCTTCTAACTTGAAGCATGTTTCTACTGGGTGACTTACCCCCAGAATATCCTGGTCCTTAGTAAACATCTCAAATGGGGACTGAGTAGTGATATATTGTTAGACAGGTAGCCCAACAGGTAGACAAAGGTCTCCTAGGTATTTGTACTCTTACTAGTGCAAAGCAATACTATTGCTTTTGTGATAATATTGGGCTTTCAGCTTCTACTATTTTATTAGTTTATAGGGACAAAAGTGTAGACACCTTTCAGTTATGCTGAGTTTTACATCAAGCACAGCAAACCAACTGTAACTTTTCAGCATAAGACATAATTTTAAAAATGGTCACAAAATCTCAGTTGTTCAGCAAGTAACTCAGTGACCCTCATGTTCTTTTGAATTGGTCTGTATTCATTCTAAATTTCAAAGTGATTTACTAGATATTGAAAATAGGGAGAGTCCACATTTCTAACTTGTAGTTTTTAATAAGATTCATTTCTTGGCTAGTGCCTAAGAAATGAATAAAAATGCTGGAATTAGTCTTGTCTACCATGTAGTGGTAAGGCAAGGTAAAGGTTCCCCTCGCATATATGTGCTAGTTGATCCAACTCTAGGGGGCAGTGCTCATCTCCGTTTCAAAGCCGAAGAGCCAGCGCTATCCAAAGACGTCTCCGACTAAATGCCGAAGGCGCACAGAACGCTGTTACCTTCCCACCAAAGTGGTCTCTATTTTTCTACTTGCATTTTTTAACGTGCTTTCGAACTGCTAGGTTGGCAGAAGCTGGGACAAGTAACGGGAGCGCACTCCGTTACACAGCACTAGGGATTCGAACTGCCAAACTGCCAACCTTTCTGATTGACAAGCTCAGTGTCTTAGCCGCTGAGCCACCGTGTCCCTTCCCCATGTAGTGAGAATGGTTCAAATGTCTCTGTGAAATATGGCCATTTGATATATGTAACTATAATTGCTGATTGGTAATACAGAAGGTTATATAATCTATGGGATGCTTCAGGAAGATTCTTATTTCTTATTCTCTTATTGGTTCACTTATAAGGAAAAAAAATAGCAACAACTCCATTTAATTCATACTACCAAGCTAATTCATTCCCTTTCTCAAATAAAAAGGGGAACATCTAGATTAAGACTAAGTGTACTATATATAAAGGGTGAGTTTAAAACAGTCTCTCCTTTTATCTTTTCCATTCTTCAACCTCTGCAGTCAAATATGTTTAGACCAATTACATGGAGCACACAGAAATTAGAGTGAGGGCAATTATATTAGAATGTGAGTGCATACTTCTTTCTACTCTTGCCATAAAGTTCTCTTAAAAATTCAGAGTTATCTCACACCCAATAGGATGGATAGCAGGGAATAATTTGCAGATCCATTTTAGATCATAGAACCAATGTGCCTCCCTTTCAAATGTCCTAGAATGGAAGACAAGTCATTCCATTGATTGTCTATGGAGATTCTCAGTCATCCAGGTCATGGTTGTCCCAAAGGTGCTTTTTCAAGAGGCAACTGAACTTTCTGGATTTCTGGATTTCTTTGCAGACGTTTCACTTCTCATCCAAGAAGCTTCTTCAGAAATTTCTTTCACTTTACAGGGAGAACAATCATTCCACTAGTTGTTCTCACTGTAAAGAGAAATTTCCTGACAGGGAGAATAACAGAATAACAGAGTTGAAAGGGACCTGTCAGGAAATTTCTACTTAGTTCCAGGTTGAGAACAATTTATCCGTAGAATGGCTTGCCTTCAGAAGTTGTGGGTGCTCCATCACTGGAGATTTCTAAAGAAGAGATTGGAAAACCATTTGTCTGAAATAATATGGAAGACCTCCAAGGTCCCTTTCAACTCTGTTATTCTGTTAATTTGGAGGGACATCATAGCCAAATGACCATGGTGTTGAAAATAGATACTCACATCTTTAAATATTTGGGGCATAAGATTGGAACAAAGCAGAAATACATCCCTGAAAGTTGACTGTTCCACAATGGAGTCTGCCTCCATTCTTCAAAAAAGAAAATATTCTAGATTATTTTCTACTGAATGACTAAACAAACCTGTATCTGCAAAGTTCCTTCCCCACAACACACAGCAACAGAAAAACACGCTTAGAATATAATTGGAAAACACACATGGAAGGATTAGGAAAATAAAGCGTCTTACACAAAATCACCAAAAACATCAGAAGAAGGGCGTTTTAGATAAAAAGTAGGACTTGTGAAACGGTAAGTGTGAGAAATGATGCCAGCCAATATGAAATCTTCAGACTTATAATACTTATGATGAATAGGAAGAGGCTCACTAACATTACATCTAAAGCTAGAAACTTTGCACACTGTCAATGGAAGTAGCACTAATACAAACACCACCAATGTCATCATTTTCCATGGAACTCTTCTGGCTAAAAATGAATCAGACAGCAGCGATGTGACCCAGCAAGGTCTCTGCCCACTATTATTCAACTTGATTGGTTGCTTACTATGCAAACTGAAGCCATGACTGTTCAGTGCAGATTGTCTGCAATCCAACTGATGAAGAATCAGAGATCTCCTACTTTAACTCTGAATGGCTGATAAACATGATTTGATATTGATTTGCTTTGTTATTTTTCCAATAGATCTTAAAGCTCCCCAAGGACCTGGGGAGAAACAAATGATATTAACATCATAATTGCAGAAGGGATTGATTATGATTATCATTTAGAGATACAATTGCTTGAGGGTTTGAAAAGGTGAATATATTCCTTAGATTTCAACTCAACTTTGGTTAAAGTGACCAGATTTTTTTTTCTTCAAGCGGGACACCATTGACGGGGTTGGGTTTCTCCATTTGAGTTTTGCCCTCTGCGCATGCGCAGAGGGCAAAAGAAGGCAAATGTTGGCGTCCAGATGGGGGGGAGGCGGGAGGCCTTTCCTCGCCTCCCGCCTCCCCTTCGGCTGGCTGGCTAGATCCTTACAACCGTCAGGTGACGCTCTCGGTGCGCTGTTTTAGTTCTTCCCCCATGCTCGGGCCCAGCGTGCGCAGGCACAAAAGAGGAAAACAAGTGGCGGGGGGGGGGGGCGGAAAGGGGTTTTTAGCCGTTTCTAGGCGTCTCGGCCAGTGCCTGCATGTCTGCTCTGTGCGATCCGGCGGGGGTGGTGGGGCCTCCGGGGTCCGCCCCGAGTCCCAAACCGGCTGCCGCGCCTCCATCGTTCAGGTAGTTGGGGGTGGGGGGTGGGGGGTGGGAAGGAGGGAGGTTCGGAGATGATGCCCGGGCCGGCCCTTTAGAAGGGGTGTGTCACCCCCAACCGTTTGTGGTTGCCATGGTGATCTCTGGCATTTGCAAATCCCATCATTCTGGCGATCTTTTGGAAGGGGCTGCTCTGCTCTGGGCGCTTAGCAAGGAACGCTACTGGAACTACTGGGAAAAGTCCCAGGTAGGACGCGCGCCCCGTCCCGCCCGCCAGTCCTGCCCTGCCCGCCCAACCCCCAGCGAGAGACACGCATCCTACCTGGACTTTCCCCAGTAGCTCCAGTCGCGTTCCTTGCTAAGCGCCCAGAGCAGAGCAGCCCCTTCCAAAAGATAACGTCTCGCGATCTTTTGGATGGGGCTGGTCTGCTCTGGGCGCTATTAGCAAGGAACGTGATTGGAGCTACCAGGAAAAGTCCCAGGTAGGACGCGCGCCCCGTCCCGCCCGCCAGTCCTGCCCTGCCCGCCCAACCCCCAGCAAGAGACGTGCGTCCTACCTGGACTTTCCCCAGTAGCTCCAGTCGCGTTCCTTGCTAAGCGCCCAGAGCAGAGCAGCCCCTTCCAAAAGATAACGTCTCGCGATCTTTTGGAAGGGGCTGCTCTGCTCTGGGCGCTTAGCAAGGAACGCGACTGGAACTACTGGGAAAAGTCCCAGGTAGGACGCGCGCCCCGTCCCGCCCGCCAGTCCTGCCCCGCCCGCCCAACCCCCAGCGAGAGACGCGCATCCTACCTGGACTTTCCCCAGTAGCTCCAGTCGCGTTCCTTGCTAAGCGCCCAGAGCAGAGCAGCCCCTTCCAAAAGATAACGTCTCGCGATCTTTTGGAAGGGGCTGCTCTGCTCTGGGCGCTATTAGCAAGGAACGTGATTGGAGCTACCAGGAAAAGTCCCAGGTAGGACGCGCGCCCCACCCTGCCCCGCCCCTTTTGCCACGGCACACTTGGCATGGCCTCAAGGCACACCAGTGTGCCGCGGCACACCGGTTGGAGAGCACTGCTAAGGTGACCAGACGTCCTGCTGTTTCGTCGGGCATTCTTACAAAAAATCGGGACTTTTTAGAGGACGGGCGGGACGTGGGACAAATGATGAAAAAGCGGGTCTGTCCCGCCAAAATCGGGACGTCTGGTCAACTTAACTTTGGTAGGATGAAAAAGTTGCTGACATTTTTAATGGTCTATAGCATTGATGGCTAACCTTTTTCTCATTATGTGTGGAAAGTGTGTTTGCACTGGCACCCATAATGCAATGTGTGTGCGACACCCCCACACGCTCCCCTCCTCCCACGCATGTGCATGTGATCCCACACACTTTCCCTGTCCCGTGTGCATATGTGTGTGACCCCTCACACTCCCCTGCCCTCCATGCATGTATGCGTGACCCCCCATTTGAGCCTAGCAGGCCTCCCTGCAGTCTCCTGGGAGCAAAAATGGGCCAGGGTGGGGGCACACACACCCACACCCCATTCTGGGCCTAGCAGGCCTCCCTGCAGCCTCCTAAGACCAAAAATGGGCTGCAGGGGGGTGCTGCACCCCCATGCTCCCCTGCCCTCGCCCATGCACGTATGATCCCCCAACCTCCCCACATGCACGTGCATCTTCCACGTGTGCCCTGCCGTCTGCATGTGCGCAGTAGATCCCTAAAAATCAGCTGGTCTGTGGGAGGCACGTGCAGTGGAGCTGAGCTGGGAGACGGATCGTGTGCCAGCAAAGAGGGCTCGCATGCCATAGGTTCGCCATCACGGGTCTATAGAAATTTATATCTATGACATATTTTCTCTCTTCTCTTCTTTCTCTTTTCTTTTCTTTTCTTTTCTTTTCTTCTCTTTCCTTTTTTCTCTTCTCTTCTCTTCTCTTCTCTTCTCTTCTCTTCTCTTCTCTTCTCTTCTCTTCTCTTCTCTTCTCTTCTCTTCTCTTCTCTTCTCTTCTCTTGTCCTCTCCCTCTCCCTCTCCCACTCCTTCTCTCCCCCCTCTCTCATGAGGAATGATTTTGCTACCGGTTCGTGTGTGTGTGCGATGCTTCTGCGCATGCACAGAAGCATCCCTGGTGGGTGGGCGGAGCTTCCTGCCACTGGCGCTACTGGTTCTAAGAACCAGACCAAACTGGGAGCAAACCACTGCTGGTGTGTGTGTGTGTGTGTGTGTGTGTGTGTGTGTGTGTGTGTGTGTGTGTGTGTGTTTGCATATATACATAAAATTTAAAAGCAAGGAAATTATACACTCCGTAAATCATCCAGTTTCTGAGTTACAGGTAGTCATCAACTTGCAACTGCAATTAGGATCTGATTTCCAGTTATAAGTTGTTATGGTCATAAGTCAAGGTACCCATGTGTTCAGATCTGATTTTATGGAATATTTCGCAGTATCTGTTAATTGAATGCATGGTTGTAAGTGTGAATCCATTGTTCTGAGTGGGTGGTGTTTTTTTACCAGAAACTGAAAAAAAAACCCATTGCAAATCATAGTAACATGACCATGGGATGGATGCTGCAAATGGTTGTAAAGGTGAGCCGGTTGCTAAGTGCATGAAATGTGGTCATGTGACTGCATGTGTGTGTGGGGTGTGTGTGTCAAACCTTTTAGGTTGTTCAGAAGTGATTTATGGGCCATAATGTACCAGTTTGGGGCATTTTGTAATTTTGAACGGTTGTTAAGCGACAAATTGTAAGTCAAGGACTACATATATTTGCATGTAGTGGTGCCACAATCCATGTTATGTGTTCTTATTTAACAGTTGTTAAATGAATTGTTGCAGTTGTTAAATTAGTAATGAAGGAAAAGAATGATGAGTTACTCTTTTATAAAAAGTACATAGTAAATGTACTAACAAGCTTTTTATATATATATATATATATATATATATATATATATATATATATATATATATATATATATATATATATATATATATATATATATATATATATATACACATACATACATACATACATACATACATACATACATACATACATACATATATATATATATATACACATACATACATACATACATACATACATACATACATACATATATATATACACATACATACATACATACATACATACATACATACATACATACATACATATATATATATATATATAAAACATAATCTATAATGCTCTTCTCTAACTAACCTAGGATGCATTTAGTAAAACACATGAGAATGACTTGAGATAATTCCTCCAGGAACACACCCAAGGCCAGGCCTCTGGAACACCCACAGTCAGGCTATAATGCAGTAAGATAAGAACGTCGCCCAGGGGCTAAACTACAGGAGGACAAGATAAGATAGCTATGACTATGGAGAGAATTGTCATGTTGACCCTTTAGAGTATAGAATAACATAGAAAATGACTTAGCAGAATAAAGGGGTGTGGGGAGGGATTATTAGGCGTGGCGTGTGATGTGTGGAAAGTATAAAAGTATGGATTGTAAAATGTGTCTTTGCTCTCCTTGTACTCAATCCAACTTTGGAAGAGACTTGGAGGCCGCCTTTGCAAATGCTTTTTCTTTCTATATATAAACCTTTGAATTGTGAACCAGATCTGTCTCTGTATTGTGAGTATTAAAATAATTGGCTATCTTATCTCACAGTAATATGGTTGTTAAGTGAATTTGGCTTCCCCATTGATTTTGCTTGTCACACAGTCGCAAAAGGGGATCACATAATCCCGGGACACTGCAAATGTCATAAATATGAGTCAGTTCACAAGCATCTGAATTTTGGTCACGTGACTATGGGGATACTGCAACGGTCGTAAGAGTGAAAAAATTGCCATAAGTCTGCCATAAGTTTGCCATAGCTTTTGTAACTTTGAACTGTCACTAAACAAACTGTTGTAAGTTGAAGACTATCTGCACATCTTTTTCTCTTTTGAAGGGCAGTCCTCTTCATTTTAAACAAATAACATTATAAGAAGAATCAACAACAGGAGTCTTGATCTTGAATCTCAGTCAGCAGAACTTTGAAAACGTCTCTCCACCATCTTCTTCAATATTATATTATATTCATTATAATGCCGATATTATATTTCTATTTTGGCCATTATTTCCTGATTCGCTGCTGCTCCCTTTAAGCTAGCCCAGTTTTACAAAATTCTGTGTCTTATTCTCCTTTTGTCCCAGTTGCAACTGTGCCGAAGCAATTTGCTTCCATCTCAAATTCTCCATTTTGTCTTGACTTGGGAAGCTGACTTGATCTGCAACACCCGCTCTCAAACAGTGAACTAGTCCTCATTCCAGTTCAGCTCCTTGTCCAGCTGGTTTATCCAATACAACCCCATCCTTCCTGTTCCCAGCTGATGTTTGAGTGCCATTGGCAAGGGATTATCAACTGTTTTTTTTCTTGGAATATGCCAGAAACAGAACAAATATGGCTGCCAAGCTCCTGCACAACCCCCCCTCTCTCTCCCTCTCTCTCCCTCTCTCTCTCTCACGCACGCATACACACATACATCAATAACTATAGCACTTTCTTCTGTCTGTATATGTATCAAAGACCTGAAAGCTTAACTTTTAAAGAATTTGCTCATTTATCTAGAATATCAGAGGTTTCTAGATAAATCCAGAATGAAAGAGGCTTCTATATAAATACATAATAAACTCAATATGGAGTTAACTACAAAAATTATTCATAATTGACCACCAATACTGCAATAAACTCCAATCTGTTCCAGGTAGTCTACCCTTTGCAAAGACAAGATCTGTTTCCAAAACAGTTGCAGGAAGAGTTTAGTTTATATTCCCCAGTGCAACTACTTGGAGCTGTAGGGATAGATGTACTCAGGGATCAAAACTGAAATATGTATATAGCAAATCCAATTCATATAATTGTAATTCTGGATGGTCTACCTCAACAAAAACAAAAGATAAGAAAATTACAATTAATACGAATAACATCAAAGAAGCCAAAATCAACATAATAAAAGAATACAGACTCATCCATCTTTCTGGCCCAATATCTGTAGGAAAACTAGGTCCATATAAAAGAAAATAATCATTTATAAATATCCAGTATACTCAGTATAATTAAATATGGTGCTATATGGTCACGAGGAAAAAAAACTAGTTGAGTCAGAGTTATAGATTTCTTACTTGTTTATTTTTACCAGGTGCCCCTTGCTGTTCAGCTCAGGCCTCACCAAAATAATGTAACATTTTGGAGAAAAGATAAAGCCCAAGCAACCAGCACTGGAAGCTAAGATGGAGAAGATCTCCACAGCTACCATGTATTTTCCCTTGGAGCTCAGATAGGTTGGAAGAAATGTCAGCCAAACAGTGCAAAACACCAGCATGCTGAATGTGATGAACTTGGCTTCATTAAAACTGTCAGGTAATTTCCTAACTAAAAACGCCACAACAAAACTTACGGTGGCTAGGAAACCCATAAAGCCCAGGGTGCAATAGAACATGACGGGAGAACCTTCGTTACATTGTAGTATAATTTCTTCAGTCACTGAATGCAAATCCAAATCAGGGAAAGGGGGAGAGGTGGCCAGCCACACAATACAAATTAGGGCTTGAATGAAGGAACAAGAAAATATAATGGAGTTAGAGAATCTCTTCCCCACCCATTTCCTCATTCGAGATCCAGGCTTGGTAGCCATGAAAGCAAAAATCACTATGATGGTTTTGGCCAATATGCAAGAAACTGCTATGGTGAAAATCATGCTGAAGGAAGTTTGCCGAAGGAGACATTTCCACTGTTCAGGCTTGCCAAGGAACAGCAAAGAACAAAGGAAAGAAAGTAGTAGAGAGATCAGTAGAATATAGCTGAGACTTCGGTTGTTGGCTTTGACGATGGGTGTTTCCTTGTGTTTCATGAAGATTCCAAGCACCAAAGCTGTGAAGAAAGAAAAGCAGAGAGAGAACATAGCCAGGATGATCCCCAATGGTTCTGTATAAGACAGAAATATTATTTGTTTTGGAAGGCATCCATCCTTGAATCTGTTTGGGTACTGCTCCTTAGGGCATTCAAAACAATCCTCTATATCTGAAAAAGAAGATGATACATTCATACTTTTTCAGTATAGCAAGAGCACTAGCAATAGCGCTTAGACTTATATACTGCTCCATAGTGCTTTACAGCACTCCCTCCGTCGTTTACAATGTCAGCATTGCTACCAACAATCTGGGTCCTCATTTGCTGATCTTGGAAGAATGGAAGGATGAGTCAACCTTGAGTCAGTCAGGATTGAATTCCTGGCTGTGGCCAGAGTTAACCTGCAATACTGCATTCTAACCATTGCACCACCACAATTGTGTTGGTAATAATCCAAAGCTGAATACTTTCCTTAAATAAAAGGAAGGTTTGAAGAAGAGGAAAAAATTGGAAAGTGTCATTTTTAGACAAAATAATAGATTAGAAGTTATAGTTATCCTGATTATCTCTTTTTATACTGAAATACTTTCCAGTCACCTCCTAAATCTAGTTATCCTCTCATAGAGATACAAAAATGTAGACAAAAGTATAAAAGTAAAGCTACTTATTTTACATATTTTTATTAATGACCTCTTTATTAGTGCTTTTAGTTTTTCACCAAATTTTTCATAAAAAGTAAAATGAATGTTATCTCTTTTTTAAAAAAGAAACAAAAAATTAAAATGTGGCAAAAACAATGACACTAAAGAAGATTCTAGCTCACTGGAATGTTTAAAGTTAATTTTTCTGAAATAGGAAGATCGAGAATGAGCAAATGAAGGGAAAAATATTGCAGGCAGGCAGGAAAAGAGGAAAATGGAAGTGTAGAGAAGGGGAGAGAAAGGGAAAGGAGAGGAGATGAGAGGAAGGGGGTGGGGAGGGGGGATGTGGGACGTGAGGGGATGTGAGGGGGGAGGGGAGGGGAGGGGAGAGGAGAAAAGAGAAGAGAAGAGAAGAGAGGAGAGGAGAGGAGAGGAGAAGAGAAGAGAAGAGAAGAGAAGAGAAGAGAAGAGAAGAGAAGAGAAGAGAAGAGAAGAGAAGAGAAGAGAAGAGAAGAGAAGAGAAGAGAAGAGAAGAGGTCTTAGGAATTCAGAGCAAGCTTTGTTGGCATGCAATGTACGTTTTGGATGAACAGAAATATTGCATGCAGCCAAATTTGGTCACAAGCCTTCCTCTATGTATCATTATTCATTACCTTCCTTGTCTGAAATCTTCCTATCTGAACAGGGAATGCAATTATAGCAGCAGAATTGTTCCCCTTCCTTCTTAGACTTAGTATACCCTAAATGACAACGGGGATTACACAGAGAAAGGGGCCGTATCTGAACAAAAACAGAATAAAGATAGTTTAGATTTTGCAAATCATTAGACAATATATGGCTTAGGAAGACAGGCTGATAGAATGAGAAGATATTTATATGTATATTTATTTCTGTTACTTTTGCTGAGATAATATTCCCCATTCACTTTATTCATTTTTATTTTGTTTTGCTATGAACCCAAATAAAACAAATCTGGGTGAGTTAAAGACATCAGGCAAGAATAACAACAATAATAGCAACAACATCAACAATCCATTAAGACCGATTCCAATGACATTTGAGTGGGTTGAAGACTCTGTGTAATAAAACTGGCTTTTATGATCTTCTAAATTATGTAATGGGGGATTTGCAAACATTCTATCTTTCCACAGAAGATTTTATACTGAAATCATGTTTGGATCATGCCTTTCTAATTGATTTAAAAAACATACTCATACACAAGCTATAAAAGGACAGGATAATTTTCCATTTCATTTTAAATTTCTAGGAACTATATTAACATGATCTCCTCCAACCCCTCCTGCTCCTCCTTCTGCTCCTCATCCTCCATGTCAGTTTTATTCCTTCCACTCAGTCTTGATTCCTAGTGGCAAATGGTCCCTAAAATGTCCATTCGGGGTGAGGATATAATAACTGAGGCAAGACGAATCAAGAGCCAACAAGCCTTTATTAAGGCTAACAGAACAACAGCTCAAAGCAACCAGCAACAACTCAGTAGAAATCAACCCATGCCTCAGCCACGTCTGACAGCTCTTTTATAGCCAGCTGTCAGAGGTGCCAGCCAATAGGAAGCCTTCAAACTCCTGCTTCCAAACAGCGCCCGCTCTGGCCAATCAGGAACAGTCCTGAGGTAAACCGGCGTCCTGAGGGGACGCAACAGTCCCTGTCGTTTTATTGGCAAGGTTTTCCGAAGTGGTTGGATCTTACATTCTTCTTAACATTCAGAGGTCCTAGATTGAAAGTTATCCACCTGACCTTTTGCCTAGGGCAGAACTAGAACTACAATCCCCCAGTTTCTAGCCTGATGCTTTAACCATCACACCACTTGGCTCTGTCTTCAAGAGGATCATATTTAACTTTTTAACCATTGTGGTGTGAGAAGAGGAAAACTGGGTTGTGAATTGCTAAAATTATGTAGGCCTCAAAATGATAGTAGGCCTCAAATGAATTGCTATATATTAGAGTACTAGCTAGGATGATTACCTAAGAATAATGAAATATTTGTAATCAGCTATGCTAAAGCAATTTTATAACATGTATTTGCAAAGTAAATAGTTTCAGAGGCTATTTTAGACTAAGAACATTAAGAAGCGTTGGAAATAAGGAACTGAAAGTAGCAGATGATAGGAGATTTCACATGCACACGCAAAAATGTGCTAATTAATGAAGTTCAGGGAAGTAACTAGTAAAATTCCAGTTACTGAGGGGGGTGTCTGAATAAAGGTATAAAAGAAGAAGATGGGTCTCAGATTGGGGCCACTGGCCATAGCTATTCCTTGCTGGACCTAGCTATCGTTTCTGGACCTCATTGCAATGGGTTACTAATGTAAGTTGTGTTATGATGGCTTTTTATGTTCCAAATTGTAAATGAAATAAACCTCTGAATCTTAAAGTAAGAATTGTTTATTGTATTACTGTCTCCTTTTTCTTTTATTGGGATATTTTTATGACAGTGGACAACAACTTGATACAGTTTCATATGCATTTCAACCCTACCTGGTTAAATATCCCAGGCCACACAATGGCATCTTCTTGGATAGTAAGAATTTGACCTGAGGATTCCTGTGCGTCTATTTTACCAATGCTAACTCTGAGAAAAGATTGATTGGGGAACACGATCCAATTTACAATATTGAAACCACCAACTAATTCTCCATTCTGATCAAAAGAAATCTCTTCCTCAGCACTGTTATTGAATGAGGTGCTTCTCAGATAATGGTGGAGCTAAATTGGGAGAAAAGAGAAACATGTTACATTACATTACTAACCAGAGCATACAAAACATTTGTTAGACCAATTCTGGAATACAGCTCACCTGTCTGGAACCCGCACTGCATATCAGACATAAATACAATCGAGAGAGTCCAGAAATATTTCACAAGAAGAGTCCTTCACTCCTCCACTCACAACAAAATACCTTATTCCACCAGACTTGAAATACTGGGATTAGACAATTTACAACTACGTCGCCTCCGATCTGATCTAGATGTAGTTCATAAAATCATATACCAAAATGTCCTTCCTGTTAATGACTACTTCAGCTTCAACCGCAACAATACACGAGCACGTAATAGATTCAAACTAAATGTAAAGCGCTCCAAACTCAACTGCAGAAAATTCGACTTCAGCAACAGAGTGATCAATGCCTGGAATGCACTACCTGACTCTGTGGTTTCTTCCCCAAACCCCAAAAACTTTAACCTTAGATTGTCTACAGTCGACCTCTCCTCGTTTCTAAGAGGTCTGTAAGGGGCGTGCATAAGCGCACCAGAGTGCCTACCGTTCCTGTCCTACTGTCCTATTGTCCTCTTTTATCATTACTTTTTACTTATGTTTATACAAATTACTACTATACATGTTTGACAAATAAATAAATAAATAAATAAAATAAATGTGAAAAACAAAATAATTCTCAGTAGTGGACATTGCAGTTCCTGGAGACAATAGAATAGAACCGTGATGGCAAGCCTATGGCATGTGTGCCAGAGGTGACATGCAGCGCCCTCTCTGTGAGCACACGAGCCACTGCCGCAGTTCAGCTTCACCGGGCATGCGCACCATGCCTGCGCGCGCACTGCCGGCCAGCTGGTCTTTGGTTCTCTGCTATGCATGCACGGGGGCATGTGCGGTGGTGCATACATGCTTGGGATGCACGCAGGGGGCCGCTTGCGCATGCGTGAGGGATGCGGGGGTGGGGCACGCATGTGCTGTGACACATGTGTATGCATGTGGGCCATGCATGCATGCACAGGGGTGGGGGCATGCAGGGAGCCGCACACACATTGCATTTTGGGGGTTTGGGTGCACGCGCATGCATTCACGCGTGCAGGTGTGCGTTTTGGGCACTCAGTCCAGAAAAGGTTAGCCTCTTCACTCTGGAATATATCACTGGAATAGAAAATAGGAACTCAAAAAAAATCTTAACATACAAACACCTGCAAATAAAAGTAGAATAACTATGGAAAAAGAAAAGAAATATAGCACTAATAGTAATAGGTGCGCGGGGTGCAACTCCAAAATATTTGGAGCACCACCTCATTGACAAAATCACCACATTTTATAATTTACAAAGTCGTAAAAGACAGTTTGACTTGCATCAATTTCTATCCTGTGACCATATCTGTAACACCAACAGACAACAACATCTTCCTATCTCAGCTCCTTGGGAAGGACTCAATAGGTGGATAAAAATACCAAATCCAATCTAAACAGCTGGCTAATGGTGTGATGAACCATACTAATTCATAGTGTCAATTTCTACAAAAGATGCAGGGGAAAGTGCATAATGATAAAATCTGGATATGCCTTACAACTAGAACATTAAAAAAAACCTAAAGCTTGATTTTGGCTTTTCAAAATTGATTCCATTCATTCTAACAGCTTGATTTTGAACAGCCAAAATCAGGTCTGGCCAGACCTGGAAAATGATCAAATGATTTGAAGTGCAGTTTGTTCATAGAAGCAGAAGAAAGTTGATTATTTACTCAGCTCATGCAATAAAATCGCACAAACTGATAATAGTGTGGTTCCCTGAAAATAAGACCCTATCTTATATTTTTTTTGTCACTAAAAATGGCACCAGGTCTTATTTTTTAGGGGGGGGATGTCGTCCACTGACTTAGCTCACTTGCACACATCGCCACCGGCCTCTTTTTTGTTATTAGAGGCCTTTAGGAACTTCTTCATCCGGCAAGGCCAGCAAGGCTTTCCTGAAGCCCTCTGCAGCAGATAACAGAGCTCTGGATTGCTCTGTATCTCTGTTATCAGCTACAGAGGCCTTCAGGAAAGGTCTTCAGGAAAGGCCTCTTCAACCGATAACAGAGCTCAGGATCGATCCAGAGCTCCGTTATTGGCTACAGGGGCTTTCAGGAAAGCCTTGCCAGCTGCAGAAGATGTGGGCCGAGGTGTGCGAGGCCTGGCTGCAACTGTCAGGTAAGTAGTAGGGCAGCTCCACCTCCCCATCCCCACTCTAGCTTAATTTTTACCTGTGAACCCTGGAGTGGGTAAGGTCTTAATTAGGCCTTATTTGGGGGGGGGGTGTAGGGCTTATATTGGGCACACATGTAAAAATGAAGCTAGGACTTACTTTCTAAGTAGGTCGTACTTTTGGGGAAACATGGTATCATCATCATCAAAGTGATCCACCAGAACATCTGTAAAAACTTGTGACAATAATGACAAATTGCTGGGAATATTAGCATTGAAAAAGTAATAAAAATGAGCAGATTAAAATATTTGTGAATTTCTGAATACAAACTGATAAGCACAACAGATTTAACTATGGTTGAAGAGAAGAATGGGACAATAGGGATAATAGAAGACAGTGAATTGGAGATCAATAAGTATCATGGTCTGAAAATCAAAGATGAAAGATTATGGTATAAACTGGCAGTAGTGGACCCAATGGTTATTGTCACACTGAGACAGATAGCGAAAAGTCTTGGATTATTCTTAGGAACACTGTCAAAATTTCCACATTTTTTAGATCTGTACATATACTATGCCAATACATTACAAAATCCAAGATTCTTGAAAAGAACCTGATGCAAATGAAAGCCAACATCAGCTAAATAACTGGCACTGTGATATTGGTTTATATAAAATAATAATTCTGATCATCCAAGTGAATATTATATTATAATTTATTGGATGTTGACTCTAATAATCCAGGTCCTAGCCAAGGATGTAAAAGTCATGGAGAGGTATCATTATATTATTATTAATAATTTTTAAAACATTAACAATTGAAAAATGGGCAAGATGATTAAAATGTCGGCGTCACCATGAATTCATAGTACATGGCTGAAAAAATGAAGTAGATGCCAATGAGCTTCTGTAGAGAGGGAATTCGATCCCTGTTTGTGCAACGAAGGGATCTCTTCAGAGAAAGTCCTTTTGTTCGAAGTCCTAACAAGTTTCTAACAGCTGTAACAATATTTTATTTTTTTTCTTCCAAATTATAACAGAATAACGGGAGGGATATGGGAGGGATTGAAGGTCTTCTAGTCCAACTCTCTGCTCAGTACCAAATGGTTTCCAATCCTCTTAAAGACATCTAGTGATGGAGTGTTCTGCCCCAGCTAAGAACGTAACACAACACCCAGTTTGTACAAATTTATTTAATCTAATAATCACTACTTATCAACGTCTTAGCAGTGAATATGCACACACCAATCTACAAGCAGTCTTTTCATGAAAGCAAACAGCTGCTAATTAATCTTCATTAACAGCTGGTATCAGTTCAAAGAGTCTTAAAGCAAAGAAGAGCAATTAGGTCTTGATATCTTACGGAACTTCAGAGAGTTGGCAAAATGCCTAGAGATAGTCCTTGATAACCAAGCCTAAGCAGAGAAAACAAATCAGAAGTTTTTCAGACACAAGCACACTATGACCAGACGGATTTCCAAACATTGTTTCCTGCAGCCTTTCAGCTGCCTCTGATGTCCTTAAGTAGACTAGGGGAGTGGCCAATTAGCCCCAAGTCTTACTCCCGAGGAGTAACCATTCCTGCCTCTTAGTAGCTCTGCGTGCCCTTGCATTCAGAAGAGGAGAAGCCTCTTCTCCCGCATCACTGCTATGAGGTGCTGGAGGTTCCAAAGGCCCTGGCTGAACCTCAGCCTCTGGCACTGAGTCCTCGCCAGACTCCTCACTGTCCGACTCAGGTGCCAGCTGCACGGGCTGCTGGCGCAACACCAAGTCAGTCTCCTCTCGAACGGGATCCACTATCAGCTGCACGGGCTGCTGCCGGGCCACACATGGAGCACCCACAACTTCTGGAGGCAAGCTGTTTTCACAGAATAATTGTTCTCACAATCAGGAAATATCTCCTTAGTTCTAGGTTGGTTGTCTCTTTCATTAGTTTCCATCTATTGCTTCATATTCTACCTTCAGGTGCTTTGGAGAAGGGGTGCTTTGACCCCTTCTTGTTTGTGGTAGCTAGAGGTGGTATTCAGCCAATTTGGACCAGTTCGGGCAAACCAGTAGTGGCCATTTTGACCAGTCCAGAGAACTGGCAAATACCACTTCTGGTTTATTTATTTATTTATTTATTTTATTTGTCAAACATGTACAGGATAGTAGTTGTTTGTATAAACATAACATAAGTAAAAAGTACCGATAACAGAGGAGAATAGGACAGTAGGACAGGGATGGTAGGCACAGTGGTGCACTTATGCATGCCCATTACAGGCCTCTTAGAAATGGGGAGAGGTCAACTGTAGACAGTCTAAGGTTAAAGTTTTGGGGGTTTGGGGAAGAAACCACAGAGTCAGGTAGTGCATTCCAGGCATTGATCACTCTGTTGCTGAAGTCGTATTTCCTGCAGTCGAGTTTGGAGCGCTTTACATTTAGTTTGAATCTATTATGTGCTCGTGTATTGTTGTGGTTGAAGCTGAAGTAATCATTGACAGGAAGGACATTTTGGTATATGATTTTATGAACTACATTTAGATCAGATCGGAGGCTGCGTAGTTGTAAATTGTCTAATCCCAATATTTCAAGTCTGGTGGAATAAGGTATTTTATTGTGAGTAGAGGAGTGGAGGATTCTTCTAGTGAAATATTTCTGGATAGCTCCATCCTCCCGCCCCTGCCATTCCCTGTCCTATATTCCCCTTTTTTAAAAGCTCAGCTCAGCGAGGGCTGACTTAGAGTGCTGCCACGTTTTCAAGCAGTGCGTTCGAGCCAAGCGCATGCACAGAAGGTTATGCACCTGCACGCCTGCTCTCATATTTTTGGTGCTGCTGGGTGAACCTATAGGTAAATTATATGACTCCTACCCCTGGTGGTAGCCCCAAATACTGCTATCATGTCACCTCCAGTCCTTATTTCCTTATAATAATACAAAACAATACATATTTTTAACAGAGGACACATTTGAGGCACTTTCATTGATACATATCACATTTAGCCCAATGTATTTGCTTGTACTGCAGATTGTGCTCTTTCCCATAACATTACCTTCCATGGATGCTGATTGAGAAGATCCAAGCTCTTATCCTTTACCAATGTGTTTCATTTATTCCTGGATGAGTGCATGGCATGAAAAGCATGTGCTATGGCATAGATTGCATTGTAGATGCTGTAGCTGTGGCCAGTCATGCTCATTCCAAACAGAGTCATAGGAAGAGTCTCCAGCTTCTCTTCCCCAGTGCATTGTTTTTCAACTCTCTCATCTGCTTCACCATCAGAAAACGAGCAAGTAAAAGCATGCTGCCAAACTTCTGACAAGAAACCATCCTTTTTTTCTGAGAGGGGGTTTCTCATTTGAAGAAATTCGTGGAATCCCTGCAATTCTTTTGAGTGAAGGGCAAATGATAGGGCACCGTAGAGGAAACGGATATCCCAATATCTTTGAAATGGTAGCGATATGAATTCAATCTGGGCTGTCACGATCCAAACTTTAGCTTTCGTTTTCATCGTAATATTATCCCAGTCGACGTAGGCTTTCATGACTCTGAAAAACATCAGAGCATGAATTTCACCATGAATAACTACTACCTTGGCACTGCTTTCCATAACAACCTTCATTTTTTTGGTGCCCTCTTCAATGCTCTCAGGTATATAATCAGAAAAGGTTTGTTTCGGAAGCCGCTCAATGAAATCGAAACAGATCCCTTTTTGGGAAAAACTAGGGAGTACCTTCTCTACGAACTCCTCTGTAATATCCTCATTTTGATAAACCACCCCGATCCATATCCAGTTGAAATGCAACAGTAGCTGGAGAATCCCATTATACTGATGGGCCCGGTTTGGAAACATCTGATGGGAGAAGACGGCTTGAGTTTGTTCATTCATCACTGGAGCAGAGCCATATATGATCTGAAGACATTAGAAAGACAAGAGAGGAAGACATAAGCCTAAACTATCATATGTGTGCTTTTATCTGATGTTGGAGATGACTAGGCTGAGCCTGAGGGAGGGATAAAATGCATCATCAGTCTCTCATCCCTTAGTGCCCACAAGTTGTCTACGTCCAGCCCAGGGGTGGGTTACAACTTACCTCGCAGCCGGTTTGCTTCCTCCCATACTGCGTGGCTGCGTGCGCATGCACAGAAGCAAAAACAAGCAAAAAAACCCAAAAAAAGCCAAAAACAAGATGACGCCACCGAAAACTCAGCTTCTGCGCATGTGTAGAAGCAAAAACCAGCAAAAAGTCCAAAAAAAATCCCCCCAAAAATCCAAAAAAAAGATGGTGGCATCTAGGGACCGGCACGGACAAAACTGGCTCCATGACGTCACCACCAGGTTAATACCAGTTCTATAGAACAGGTGCAAACCGGGAGGAACCCACCTCTGGTCCAGCCCATCTTGAATTGCATTGACTCTTATCTATTGCCAATTCACTTTGACTGTTAGTAGTTCAGATTTTTCTAGAGAGCTTTAGCAAGCAATAAACTTATATATTGTTTTGAATTGCCTGGACTCCTGATTTCCTGTGCTTGACCTTAGTCTTTCAAATTATCCACTACTTGAATTCTGATGTAGCATAAACTGAACCTAAGTAATACTTTCAAACAATGTTTTCAGCAACTGCATTTACATGAAGGTGCAGAGATTTATTTATTTTTGTGATTGTGCTAAGTTTATCAGTGATTTCTAAATGCCCACCCCTCATCCATGGGCGACAGTATAGTATACACAGAGTGGTATGTCAGGGACCACATAGGAACAGCTTTTTCCATGTAGAGATATTGGAATGCATCTTAGGCTCATTTGAGGTATCCTATTTTTTTTAATCATGGAATGGAGACTGAAATTATGAACCATAAAAAAAGCATTCCAACTCAAGATGAACTGCAGGTACCGCATTTTTCGGAGTATAAGATGCACCTACCCCCCCTAAAAGAGGGTGAAAATCTGGGTGCATCTTATACACCGAATGTAGCCCTGCCCAGCCTCTGAAATGGAGCTTTGCAAGGCTAAAACAACCTCTCAAACCAAGCTTTGCAAGGCTGAAAAAGCAGCCTTTAAAACGGACCTTTGCAAGGCTAAAACATCATCTCAAACCGAGCTTTGCAAGCCTGAAAACAACCTCTCAAACTGAGCTTTGCAAGGCTGAAAAAGCAGCCTCTGAAACGGATCTTTGTAAGGCTAAAACAACCTCTCAAACCAAGCTTTGCAAGCCTGAAAACAACCTCTCAAACCGAGCTTTGCAAGCCTGAAAAAGCAGTCTTTCAAACAGAGCTTTGAAAGGCTAATATACCTGTTCCAGGCTATTTGCTAAGGACGCTAGTCAGATGGATGCTGGTAGGCAGAATTTTTTTTTCTTATTTTCCTTCCCAAAAACTAATACTCCGGTGCATCTTATACTCCAAAAAATACGGTAGTCCTCAACTTCCAACAGTTCATTTAGTCACCATTCAAAGTTACAACGGTACTGAAAAAAGTGAATTCTGACCATTTTCACACTTACTACAGTTGCAGCATCCCCGTGATCAAAATTCAGACACTTGGCAACTGGTTTATATTTATGATGGTTGCGTCGTCCTGGGATCAAGTGATCACCTTCTGTGACTTTCTTGCAAGCAAAGTCAATGGAGAAACCAGATTCACTTAACAACCATGTCACAATTGCAGTGATTCACTTAAGAAATGTGGCAAGAAAGATCATAACATGGGACAAACTTCACTTAACAAATGTCTCACTTAGCAAACAGAAAACCTGCGCTCAGTTGTGGCTGTAAATTGAGGACTACCTGTATAGCTGTATTGTTTTATAAAATGGTTAGCAAATTACAGAGCTGTTTGTAAGATTTCTACATAGAGGAAAACTGTACCTGAGTAGAGACAGGTGGAGGAAGAAACAATTTTAGGAGGAAGAAACGGTTTTCAATATCAACCATACTCTGAATTTATCAACTCATGAATTCCCTTCCCTTCCCTTTTATTCTCCATTTATAACTTGAAATGGTTGATGAATAGAATAGAAATAGAAAGAATAGAATAGGATAGGATAGGATAGGATAGAATAGAATAGAATAGAATAGAATAGAATAGAATAGAATAGAATAGAATAGAATAGAATAGAATAGAACAAGCAAGCACCAAAATGCATGTGCGCGTGCGTCCCCTCACGAGATTTTGCTTCTGCGCATGCGCAGAAAGCAAAATCGCATGAGGCGGCACATGCATGTAGCGAGCGCGTGCACGCCAAAACATGGCAATGTGCGTGCAGCGCACTGGTAGCACGAAGAACAGGCAACCCGCCCCTTGTCATAGGGTACAAATAAGCAATCAAATCATATTAGGAAACAATCAATATAAATTGTGAGGATACAAGTTACAGTCATTTAGTCATAAGTGGGAGGAGATGGGTGATAGGAATGATGGGAAGATTAATAGTAGTGCAGACTTAGTAAATAGTTTGACAGTGTTGAGGGAATTATTTGTTTAGCAGAGTGATGGCGTTCGGGAAAAAACTGTTCTTGTGTCTAGTTGTTCTGGTGTACAGTGCTCTATATCGTTGTTTTGAGGGTAGGAGTTGAAACAGTTTATGTCCAGGATGTGAAGGGTATGTAAATATTTTCACAGCCTTCTTTTTGATTCGTGCAGTATATAGCTCCATGATTTATCCCCTTTCCTCCAAAAGGACCGGATATCATATTGCTGCTTTAATTTTTATTCCCATCCCAACAATATACCTGTTAACCAAGATGAACAATAACTACTCAATAGATAGTTAATTTCCATGGCTGTGTCTCTTCCACACTGATTAAGGAACTTAACCACAATGTCATATCAGGCATCCAAGATTTTCCAACTGAATTTGTTTAAAAAATCTGATCTTACTTGTGGCATCTTAAAGACAGACAGGATGGTTGCCATGTGAAGACAGACATGTGAATGAGCACCTCCAATGACTGCTAGCAAAATATTCCTGGCATCACACTTGTAGTTAGGGATGAATTGGCCCTTCCTAAAAAGAAGTTCCAATGAAGCAAGATAGGTCCAGCGAGCTTTGAAATGACTATTATAAATATGGAAGCCCAAGGTGATATTGGGTAAAAGCTGGAGACTTTGATTGATCTCCTTTACAGCAAATGCCAAAGCCAGGATGTGTTGGTAAGTCTGAATCAGTATCCTGCAATGAGAATGGCATAGTGCAATATAATCATGCCTTCACAATGGGACATGGACTATATTTCCTTTCTAAAGGTATTTAAGAAAGTGTATCGAAATGGTCCATGTTCTTGTAAGTCTACTTAGGTCTATTCACCTCCAGACCAAACTTTCTCAAGCTAAGCATGCTGTATGGAATATAGAATTGGGGAAAAAAAATCTTCAAAAATTCTGATAGTATAAATGTAGCCCTATAACTAAGCCTTAAACACAAACATTCTCAATGTTCCCAAAGGTGTGACATCAATTATTTATTATTTATTATTATTATTGAGACTTATATACCGCCTCACAGTGCAAGCACTCTGTAAGCGGTTTACACCAGTAAGCAATGTATATTTATATTGCCCTCAACAATCTGGGTCCTCATTTTATCTACCTCGGAAGGATGGAAGGCTGAGTCAACCTTGAGCCGGTGAGATTTGAACTGCTGATCTGCGGATCACAGTCAGCTAAAGTGGCCTACAGTACTGCGCTCTAACCGCTGCACCACCTCGGTTCATAATCATAATCATAATCCCCTTTAGAAAGATGATGGGGCTTCTTGCCTAAATGAAAGAGTTATCTTTTAAATTCTCTAGGACACTAGGAGTCCTAAGTAGCCAAAGAGGAGAGCATAAAAGCTTAGAACTATAAGTGTGTTCATTGGAGACTTTATCAACTTGCTGTGTGCCAATGTTTAGAACTATGGCTTATTATTTATCTCCAAGCCTAATTCACAGGTCTTGCCTTTGCTGGAAGTCTCTCATTCAACTGCAACCAAGCCTGACACTGTTTAGCTTTCTGAGCACAGACATTAGAGAATAGTCATGCTAGCGACTTTTATTAACTGCAGTGGAGGAAAAGTGGAAATACTGTATCCTAGACTTTCTAAAAACTAAAACAAAAGAACTGCCTCATGAGAACTACCTCAAATAACAATGGTTGAGGCTCAGAGATAGTTTTCACTTACCTTCCCTACCAGTTCGCAAATGTGAGCGCACGCAGTCACCTCCGCACATGCGCACGGGTGCCCACACATGCTTTTAGTCGCACACGAGCCTTCCGCGCATGCACCTGGCCTCAAAAACATGCACAAATAGGATAGAATAGAGCCAGGGCGAGGGGAGGGCGAGGGGACGGGCCCACCCGTGATTTCCGCTACCAGTTCGGGCAAACCGGCCCGAACCGACTGAATAACACCTCAGTTGAGGCTGCCAGAAGAGCAAGAAGCAGAACCAGAAGAAGAAGACCTCACGAGAGAAATGCTAGCTATCAAGTATTAATGGAAACAGTAGAAGTAACAGCAAAATGAAGATAATAATGTGTCCATTGATATAGTTTGTTTTGTTTTGAAGTCTAGCTACTTACATAAGACCACTCGGAGAGCTCTGAAATGGATTTCTGTCAAAGTTCATGGCCTCTGAAAATACATAAATCTGGGACATGATGCCTCCAATTATAAGATCCCCTGGTTCGTAATACTTGTGAATTATAGGAATAGGATCTCTGATGAAACACTGCACAGTAGTATTCCTACCAGCTACCTGGGGGAGCAATATGAATCCACAAAGTAGTAATATTTCCATATTTCATATTTTCAATAGAGAGAAGACATACTTTTCTGACATTCTCAGCCAATTAAAGAGAGACAGAGAGAAAAGGAGAAGTGGCGATGAAGGTATCAGAGTCTGGTGCTCCTAAAGCACATGCTGAGAAAAGAATAAGGACTATTTATAATTTTTTTCCCTCCAGCCTTGCTGTACAGTTTTGCATACATTCACTCGAACTCCCCAAAGACGAGAAATAGAAGGCATAATAATTATGGCTAATTTAATAATAACAAAGGAATCAATGGTTCCAAGAATTCTCTGCAGCACTGAAAAAATAAACATGTTGAGTGAATCTTAGGTGTACTTTTGTTTTAGAAAAGCAATGAAATTTTAGTGGAAAAAATTCTGGTATAATTCTGAAGTTAAAGGAAGAGGGGGTTGAGATAGGCATAGGCATTTATTTATTGAGCAAATGAATATAGCTGATGCAGGAGGGGTTTGTGTGTGGGGTGTGTGTGTGTGTGTGCATGTTTGTATGTGTTGTCCCAAAGGTGCTTTTTTTTCTTTTTTTAAAGATTTTTTTTATTTTTCTCCACATTGAAAAATATACATAACAACACAGTTGTGGTGCCCACATACAGGTACTGAGTGTAAAATAGTAAGTTATTGTATAAAGTTATAATGTTGTTAAAAGGAACTGTTTAAGCAAGTAAGTATAGAGCCAGACAGCTTTTAAAATACATGGTAAGTAGAAAGGGGGAGGTGTTTATCCCAGTGCTCCAGAAGGGAGGGGGGATAGATGACATCATAAGAGACAGCCAATAGGAGCATAGATAGCAGGGCCAGGAACTATAAAAGGCCTGGCTGAGAGAGAAGTGGAACTCTCTGTAATGTTGTGAAGTAATTGCCAAAGGAGGGGAGCTCTCTGTAATGTTGTGAAGTAATTGCCAAAGGAGGGGAGCTCTCTGTAATGTTATGAAGTAATTGCCAAAGGAGGGAAGAGCTCTCTCTTTATGTTATGAGGTGAATTTCCATAGAAGGAAGATTTAGTGAGGAGTGCTGTGAAGAGCTGAGGGAAGCTCTGTTATGTGGTAAAGCCCAGGAAGGAAGGCTTAGTGTGGGGAGCTGAGGAGCTCTGTGTGTGACTTCCAAAAGAGGGAAGATTTATAGAGAAGTTAGGCCTTAGGCAGTTCTGTGGGAAGCAGAAGCCAGGGTCAGGGAAGAAGAGTGATTGATATATATATTGAATAATCTGTGGATAGAGATAAACGGTGAAACGTGCTCTTATCTATAGGTCTAGAAACAAAGAAGAATTAGATTTGCTTAGGTTTAGCCAGGAAAGCAAAGAGAAACTCTAAGGTGAAGAAAAGTAAAGGAAAGAATTGAAGAGCTGGTGTCTGTAACAAATTCACTTGACAAATACTGAGAAGTTGTATTTAAATAAACTGTTTAATAGTTTGTTCAAGAAACGTGTCAATGTCTGTCTATTCCTCACATAAAGCTAATCTTAAACAATCCTGCAGAGCTTAGAGATATTCCAAAAGAAGAAGCAAGCCTCTAAAGAGAGAGAAAAGTGAAACGGGGTGCAACCCTTGGTCAGGGAGATATAAAAGGAAAATTAAACAAAAATCGCTACCAAGACACATATCATATCAAACAAATAAAACCTGTGACAGGGAGGGGGCTGGAGCTGTACCCCCCCCCCCCGCAACTGGTGGCAGCGCCGGGATTTGAACTCGTGGAGAATGAAATAATATTTAGTACAAAAGGCTGAGAGAAAAATTCTTGAATTTTAAAATTTTAAGGCTGAAGGTCACATCTCCTGAGGTACACGAACAAGGGTAAAGTAAGGAGATTGGCTGAGAGTAAGCAGAGAGGATGTTTTGAGGTAAACTGAGATTGGTAAAGTAGAAACACCACTCAAAACTACTGGACATTGAAAGCCTTGTGTTAATCCACGAAGGACTCAGGGTGCGAGTTCGAGTGGAGTCAAAATTCAGTTTGAAAGGTGTAGATTGATCCTCTCTGAGGTAAAAGTTTGATTGGTATTGTAAGGGAGGACAATCGTATCACTGTGAAAATAAGATAAAAGAAAGACTATATATATATAATATAAAAAGGAGCTCACAGGTTGAGGAAAGAGGCTTGTCATTTTAAAACCTTAAATTAAAAAAAATGGAAACAAGAACTGGAAGACAGATACAGTCAGCTGGGGGTGAAGGGCCACAGGTTGATGAGCCCATGTCAAATGTAAACTTGGAAGCTGAACTTTTGAGAATTAAGTTAAGCCATGAACGGGATATAAGAGAAATGGAATTTGCCAGAGAGCAAGAAAGGGAAGAAAGGGAGATGCAGGCTAGGATGCAGAAAGAAGCCTTTGACCATGAATTGGCTATGGCAAAATTAAAAATGTCACAAGTAGAACAAGGATCTGGAGGAACAAGTAGCCATGAAAAGATTGACATAAAAAGATTTCCTCAGTATTCTCCAGGAGATGATGTGCAATCGTTTATATCTGCTTTTGAAAGGACTTGCTTAGAACTGAGTGTGCCTGAGGAGAAACAAATGGGATATTTGAGGCCCAGATTAGCCGGAAAACTTCTAGAAATATATTCCAGTTTAAGTGATGAAGATGCTATGTCATACACACGCTTTAAAGAAGTGATTAAACAGAGGTTCAGGCTGACTTCTGAACATTACAGAAAGGCTTTTAGGTCAGTGTACAGAAAAGGGAGTGAGACATATGCTCAAGTGGCCTCCAGAATAAAGAAACATTTAATGGATTGGCTCAGGGAAGCTAAGGTGGGAAGTCTAGGACAATTACAAGAATTATTAGCCCTAGAACGCTTGTATGAGCTTCTCCCAGGGCAAATTAAGTGGCTAGTCCCTGACAAGCAATTTCAAAGAATAGAAGAGGCAGCGCTGTGGGCAGATTCTATGATGCAGGCATATGAAGAGAGTTTCCAGAAACCAGTCACTCCAGACATAAGAAATAAACCATACAGAAATCCAAATGCATATAGGAAAGGATTGAAAGGCCAAACATACAGGGAACCTTTACCTCAGAAAGAAAAAATCTATAGGCAAGCAAAAGGAAAGGCACAAACAGATTTTAATAGAGATCGTATTTGCTTCAAGTGTCACAAGCCAGGCCATATGCTGTTTCAATGTAACCAATTCAAAACATTTAATAAAGATAGGAAAAATGATGTTTACACCAGTTTCTGTATACGTAAGCCAAATGAGTCTCCTGAAGTAGAGAGCGACAGTAGGCCTAGAGGGCAGGTCACAGTAGAAAAACAAAATGGAGGCCTGACCCAGGAAGCAAAAGACAGCGCCTATAAAGATAGGAAAAATGAGGTTTACACAAGTTTCTACATACGTAAGCCAAATGAATCTTCTGAAGTAGAGAGTGACAGTGGGCCTAGAGGGCAGGTCACAGTAGAAAAACAAAATAGAGGCCTGACCCAGGAAGCAAAAGACAGTGTTGAGTCATGGGATGGGATCTGCAGAAACCTTGTGTGCATAAACTTGCACGACATGCCAGATCCTGAATATTTATGGGAGGTTAAAATTAATAAACAGGCTTATTTTTGCCTACGTGACACTGGATCTGTGCTAAGCATAATAAAAAGTGATTTAGTGAGGCCTCAAGATATTGTGGAAGGAGAAAGCTTAAAATTAAGAGGTCTGGGAGGTCCAGTGATACAAACAAGGGTGGCACGTATCAAGATAGCCATAGGTACATGGGAAGGTTACCATGATTTTGCCATCTATGATGCTATACCTACTCCCATCCTAGTGGGCAATAGTCTGGGGAAACAAATAGAGCAAATACAAAAATCCAACAACGTGAGGGCAGGAGTCTCCCCTGAAGGTAAAAAGGAGATTAAGCAAGTTTTCTCTCAAACAGAGTCAGACCAGGTGCAACTTAACTTGCCCATAACGAATGAGAGCATAAATGTGACCAGCAAACAGCAGTTTGCAGAGGAGCAAATGCAAGATCCTACCTTGCTAACTTTGTTTCAGGAAGTAGATAAAAATAAGGAAAGTAAGCCAGAGGATGATATGGAAAAAAATAGAGTTGATAATGTAGGGCCAATTAATAGAGACACTAGACATTTGAGCACAGGTGACAGTCCATGTGAGCTGGTATATGGAGGAACATTAATGGGTCCTTTAGACTTAGTGAGGAAAGAGAGGGCTGTAGAACAAGAAAAGGAATTTATGGAGGTTATAGCTTATGTGAAAAAGCTAAAAGAAGACATGGCAGAAGCTATGAAATATGCACAACAAAATGGAATTGAAGCTCAAGCAAGACAGAGCCAATGGTATAATAAAAAGGCAAAAGATAGATAGTTTGTGACAGGAGATAAAGTACTGTTCCTACATTATGTAAAAGGAAGCAAATGGCAAAATGACTGGGAAGGTCCCTATGAAATAATTAAACAGACCACTCCTGTAAATTACGTAATTAGGAGAATAGATGACAAATTAGAGAGGGTTGTGCACGTGAATTCGATAAAGCAGTATTGGAATCCAGAGCAGATGGTTCTTTATAGCCAGATAGAAGATGAAGGGTCAGATATATTTTGCCCAACCAATGATCACACTCAACCAAAAGAAAATTCTATAGAGAAAGTGAATATAAATCCCAAACCAACAAAAGAACAACTAATGTGCCCAGTTAGAAAGTATGCTAGTGAGTTCACAGAGAAACCACGGAAAACAAAGGACACAGAACATAAAATTAACACAGGCAAAAAGATAGCAGAACCATTAGAACTAACAATGCAACATGATAAGCAAGAAATAATAAGAGAAATAGATGAGGCCTTCAGAGTGAACACGAATTACATAGGGCGACATAAATTGCCAAAAGAAATACACGTAAAATTGAAAAAAGGGGCAGTCAGAGCTAGCATTTACAATAGAACCAGGAAAAAAACATTGCAGTATAAAGGAAGAGAGAACAGGGTAGCAGATGCAGTGTCCAGCATCAACCAAGAAGATCCTGTGGATGGTGGTCCACGAGGACAAGGTGAGGCCGAGGCCGGAGCA
>JALIGW010000046.1:1908318-2085818 GCA_023053685.1 Diadophis punctatus similis
ATGAAAGAAAAAGAGACAGCAAGCATGACCAAAACAACTCCCAGGGGTTCATTATATGACAAGAAGTGTACATCTTTAATGGTACATGAATCCTGGTTATGGTTTGCATAGGAGCCTTCTGGACACTGGGAGCAATCAACTGAGTCTGGAGGAAAAAAAGATTAGATTAGATTAGATTAGATGATTAGATTAGGAGAGAGAGAGAGAGAGAGTGTTAGGGAGAGAATCAATCTCCATAGAGGCAATGTTGATCTTTTTCTCGGAACTCAGACATTTAGAAATAAAGCTGAAGTTAAAAGTCTAATAGAAAATATTTATTTCGGTACAAAAACAATAAATCCTGATTGTTTACATCTCTGCTAATAAAATGCGACCTTCTCAGTCAAGAGCTAGAGCCAGAAGAAGTTAATGGAGAATTAGGAATGCACACATGCATACAAGAACATCATATCACGTGTTCTGCTTGTGATGGAATGTACCATAATGTTAGATAGGGATGCAGTATCCTGCATATACATACAACTGACAATAATTCACACCATGACAGGGAGGGAGGGAGGGAGGCAGGGAGGGAGGGAGGGAGAGAGAGAGAGAGAGAGAGAGAGAGAGAGAGAGAGAGAGAGAGAGAGAGAGAGAGAGAGAGAGAGAGAGAGAGAGAGAGAGAGAGATAGTTATAATATTAACCTGTTTGAATCAGCCTTTCTTATTTTTATTAGAAGTAATTAAAGAACAAGGCTAGAAGCTGGAATACTGTGAGTTCTAGTCCTACCTAGGCTTCAAGGAGAGACTGGATTGCCATCTGTCTCAAGTGGTGTAGGAACTCCTGCTTGAGCAGGGGGTTGGACTAGATGACCTACAAGGTCCCTTCCAACTCTAATAATAAATCTAAATCTAGGCATAAAGCCCACTGGGAAATCTTGAACCAGCCATTCTGTCTTAGGCCTAGAAAGGAGGCAATAGCTAACCACTAACTAGGAGTCAAGACCGACTCAAAGGCACACAATAAATAAATAATTAGTAAATAAACTATTTGAAAGGATATATTTCATCTCTTCTTTAATTCAGTCATTGAGCAATTTAAAATGATGCATCATAAAATAAATAGAAACTCATTGCAAAAATATATTAGTTTAACAAAAGTACTCCATATATTTAATCATGTGAGGTAATACTGTATTACTCTTTGGAGAATCAATCTATGTGGGAGATGGGTACATTGTGAATATGATAAACAAACAAACAAACAAACAAGTTCTCTCTGGATTCTTCTCTGGATTTCACATAGTAAAGTTCATCAGGTTTTTTTTATTATTTTATATTTAATCCACTTCCAGAAGATCCAGAAGATTTTGGAGCCTTCCTTGATATTTGGGATCCCAACTCTCAAAATTCACAATCTGCATTGTATTTGAGATGTTATAATCTAATGCATCTGCTTTGAGTCTTCTACATTGAGGAATTATAATCAAAACTTTAAGCAAAGCACAAGCAGTAAAGTCAGGAAGCTAGTTCCATGACATCCTTTACCCTGCTGCTGAGAGACCTTCCCAAGTGGACACTGGAGACAATCGTAGCAGCAAAATGGCTTCCCTTCCTTTGTGGATTTTCTATATCCAGGGCTACATTTATTGTTGCACAGAGAAATTGGTTGGATCTGCGGGTCAAGAAAGAAGAGGATATATTAAGTTTTAGTAAATATTTCTCACAATATCCCTCACATTGATTAGTCAAGAGCAAGAATATAATGTTTCTGTTTTGACAAATGTCAGTGTTGAATGGGACACCTTTGTACAGCCAACTTGCCACAGCCAATTCGCCATGGTCAACTCACCATGGGACAATTCACTACAGGACAATTCAACAATTCTGTTTAAGTATTTAAAATAATTTAAAATATATATTTTAATTTATGTCACTCACATTTCATTTTGTCCTTTCTTTTGCATCCTTTTTTAAATGATTCCTTTCTTCAATATTAGTGTAACTCTTGTCCTGCAATGAGTTGTCTCGTGACAATTTGGCCATGGTGAGTGGACTGCACTGAGTTAGCTGCAATGAGTTGTCCTAAACCCATGTCAGTGTCTCTGTGTCAGGCCAAAGCCATCTTTGACTGGAGTCTTTGGCCTGCCACATTTTTATGTTTAGAATGTATTCTTGCTGTGGGAACTTGGGAGGGGCCATTGCACGAGGGATGTAGAGACGTAGCCAAAACAAATTCCTTTTAGATTCTCAAGGTCATCCTTTGTCCAGCACCTGCCCGGAAGCTGATGGGAGTAACGGACACGTTGGCAGAAGATGAATGGTCAACGTGATTGTTGGGAGATGAGAATAAATCTCATAGAGGCGATTTGGATCTTTGTTTGGAATTCAGACAGTTAGAAATAAAGCCGAGATTAAAAGTCTAATATAAATATTTATTTCGGTACAAAACAATAAATCCTGAATAATTACATCTTTGCTAAGAAAACGCGACCGTTCCGGTCGTCAAGAGCCAAGTCAAAAGTGATTAATGGTGGTTTAGGAATGTGGACATGCGTACAAGATCATATCACGTGTTCTGCTTGTATTGGAATATACCATAATATTAGAATAAGGGGTGCATCACCCTGCATAGACATACAACTGACAATATTCACACCGTGACAGTGATGAACTTGTGGGTGTGGGGGTAAGGGAATGAACATTAAACTGGGTGGAGAAACCCTCATGGCTTTAGATTCGGGTTTCTCACAGATGTGCCAACATGGCTCTGTTAATAAATTGGAACTTTGAGGAATACTCTGCCTGGGGCTCTGATTTAGTTTTGGATGCTATTTGGAACCCTGACACTCTGTGTGTGAGGTGATGAAACCTCACTTTAACTCACTTGTCAAGAAAATTATGTATAGAAGAGACTGTTAGAACTTCTATTGTTTAGGATAATTTATGGAGTAAACAGTAAACTACTTCAGTGCCTCTATAGTAGACACCCTCACCTGATCAAACTCAGTGGGCCATGTGAAGTTATCAACCAAAGTTGTGAAACAATTATTTTCAGGAGCAAAGGGATCCACCTTCCCTACTTTTATCTTGTTAAATGACAGATTTGGAAATGTGATCCAATTGATAACATCAAATCCAGCCAATAATTCTCCATTTGAATCAAAGGAAATTTCATCTCCAGCGTTATTGTTGAATGAGACTCTTCTTAGATAATGATGGAGCTAAGTTGAAATAGAAAAACTCAAAATAAAATAAGAAACAAGTTGGTCATTGGTACTGATAGTTAATACAGAGCTGATCATTTACAGGATATACATGTCTGTAGTTATTTCTTTATGCATGATTTAAGAATATTATGCTTGCTAGTGTTCATAATTAAACATCTTCATATGACAGGATGTCTCATTACACTCAGACTGAATAGTCAATGGTAAATGGTCTTTGGAGCTTTCATTCAATAGCTGGATAAATTAATGGATTTTTAACTGTCCTGTAATACCAATGTAAAATGTGAGTTTATCTGGTTCAAGTAATTGATATCTGCAGAAGAGGTAGATAGGTCCAGTAGTCTAAACATGGGTCCAGTTTATGTCCCTGGAAGATCTATTTTTGACACCCTCTCCATCCCAACACTTAGTTGGCATATCAAAATATAACTTGTTCTCTGTGAGATTATATCATCTGACCCTTATCTTTGTTTATCAGACCAGGTCTGTCTACATATTAAGCAACTCCAAATATTGTCACAACATAACTCACTTATTCCTTATTTTCTCTGTTCTCTGTCTTGCTAGTTGCAGGTGACTTTGGAATTGCTCACATGGAATCTGACCCTAAACTGGTCAATTGTTGTACTTCAAATATGAATGAAAAGATGGGACAGAGACAGAAAAGTATCCACTGAGATTTAGAACATGAGCGTTTTTAAAGGACAGCAAGGAGAGACAATGAATGAATATAAATGGAAATCTCAGACCTTTTGTAATTGCATCACTGTGTTAAACACAGTATTTCAGTGACAGAGCTTGTATTAAATGTTGTAATATTTTTTCCTCATTTTTTAAAAATCTTATGTTCCAATGGGCACCTGCTTGTTGAGTGACAACAGAAAGCCTGGTTATCACTGCTGATCACTGGGAGGTACCATTTAATCAGTTTTCTGTTCTTCTAAAACTGTCAGACATAAAGGTAAAGTTAAAGGTTCCCCTTGCACATATGTGCTAATCGTTCCCAACTCTAGGGGGCGGTGCTCATCTCCGTTTCAAAGCTGAAGAGCCAGCGCTGTCCGAAGACGTCTCTGTGGTCATGTGGTCAGCATGACTAAATGCCGAAGACGCACGGAACGCTGTTACCTTCCCACCAAAGGTGGTCCCTATTTTTCTACTTGCATTTTTTACGTGCTTTCAAACTGCTAGGTTGGCAGAAGCTGGGACAAGTAATGGGAGCTCACCCCATTATGTGGCACTAGGGATTCGAACTGCTGAACTGCCGAACTTTCAATATACAAGCTCAGCATCTTAGCCACTGAGCCACCACATCCCTGAGTAGCGTATGTTCAACTTTTTACTGGTATTTAAACTCCTGTGGAGATTTGAATTCCATCAAACTGGGATTTGAATTCACTACGCTTAAAGACTCACTACATGGGAACAGAAAGTTATTTGGCTTCCTGATTTCATGATATTATAAAGAGAAATGAGCTGACTAAGCAAGTGCAGTGACATTATGTGTAGTGATTTCAAGACATTACCTGCCACAGTTGGTCATTCTGAAGGTACTGATTTGGACCATTCCAATTTGAGGACTGCATCATGTCATGCAATGCATGTGCCACAGCGTAGACTGCATTGTAGACACTATAGCTATGGCCTGTCATGCTCATTTCAAACACAGAACCAGGAACCGACTCCAGCTTCTCCTCCCCAGTGCAGATCCTCTCAGCTGTCCCTCCTGAGAAGGAGTCAGGGAAGGAACAAAGAAAGACTTCCTTCCAAAATCCTCTGATCAAGTCATCTGCTATTTCTGAAATAGGTTTTCTCATCCGAAGGAATCTTTGGAAACCCACCACCTCTTTGGAGTGAATTGCAAGAGAGAAAGCTCCATGAAGGATATCAATCTGCATATATCTTTGAAAAGAAAGTGAATTCCACCTGGGCTACCATAATCCAAACTATCCCTTTTTTCTGTTTTGGTAACCTTGCAATATCTGCAACCCATGGGAGCAGTCTCAACATCACAATGCTCTGAATTTCTCCATGAAAGAAGACAACATGTACCGTACCACTGACCACAACTTTGTATATTTCCAAAAACCGTGCTATAATTCTTTCAAAGCCAGTTGAGAAATCAATCGCAGGCAATTCTTGTATGAACTCAAAGCAAATCCCACTCTGGGAAAACATAGGGAGCACATTCCATAATAATCTTTCTCCATTTTCATAATTTAGAAAAATCACGCCAATCCATGTCCACCCGAAATGCAACAGCAATTGCAAGACTCCTTTGTATTGATAATTCCCATTTGGAAACATTCGGTGGAAGAAAACTTCTTGGTTTTTTTCCTTCAGCACTGGAGCTGAGCCATATGCAAGCTGGAGAGATTAAGGATTATATTTAAAAAAGTATAATAAGAAGACAAGGAGAGTTGATTGAAGTGAAACAGAACAAATCATCACCTCTCTTGTTAGAAAAAGGATGGAGGTGGAGATCAAGATGCAGTTGCAAATAGAAGTGAAGATCAAGATGCAGTTGCAAATAGAGATAGAAGTGGAGATGAAGGTAAAGATGGAGGTAGGTAGTTGAATGCTCATGCATCAAGACATTCCTCCTTACCTGAGGAATCTTGAAAGTGCTCAGAATTCTGGCCATGAAAATAGAGACATCAGGAATTGGTCCACCAATAACTGCCACTGCATTCACTTCCCTGCCACACTTGTAATTAGGAATCAAACTGTCCTTAGTGAAGAGAATGGCCATCGAAGCCAGATAGGTCCCCCTTGGAATAAAGTTGCTATCTGTTATATGAAAACCCAGGGTAATATTTGGTAAGATCTGACCATTTTCATTGATCTCCTTTATAGCAAATTCCAAGGCTAGGATGTGCTGGTAAATTTGAACAAATATCCTGCAATGATAATTATTTTTTCTCTAATTCACAATGCTTATACTAGGAAGAAGAAAAAAACCCATACAACTCAGAATACTTCCCAGCCATTACATATGCCTATGTACACTATATATTATACTGAAATTAAAACATTTTTTACAACAGTGGTACAGAATTTGAGATTAGTATACATTTGCTAGTGCCGTCCAAGAAAATTCTGGAAAGAGATGCTGTCGCTAGGAGAAGGTATTTTGTATAAATTTGAAGGTTGGAGTTTTAACAAATGTCAGTCAGGAACAATGACTCATAATGCCTCCAGACCAAAATGTTTTCTGCCAATTCAAAACAATAACAGAATAACAGAGTTGGAGGTCTTTTAGTGAATTCCCTGCTCAAGCAGGAGACCCTATATCACTTCAGACAAGTGGCTGTCCAGCCTCTTTTTAAAAGCTTCCAGTGTTGAAGCACCCACAACTTCTGGAGGCAATTCGATCCACTGATTAATTGTTCTAACTGTCAGGAAATTCCTCTTTAGTTCTAGGTTGGATCTCTCCTTGATTAGTTTCCACCCATTACTTCTTCTCCTGCCTTCAGGTATTTTGGACAATAGGCTGATGCTCTCTTCTTTGTGGCAGCCACTTAAATATTGGAACACTATTATCTCATATCTAGGCCTTCTCTTTACTAGACTCGATATACCCAATTCCTGCAGCCATTCTTCATCTGTATCAGCTTCAGGACCCTAATTATCTTTGCTTCCCTTCTCTGCACTCTTACCAGCACCTCAATATCTTTTTTTATATATAATATAGTGACCAAAACTGGATGCAATATTCTAAGTGTGGTCTTAGTAAGACTTTATAGAGTGGTACTAATACTTCAAGTGGTCTTGATTCTATCCCTCTGTTAATGTAACCTAGGATTGCATTGGCACACTGCATATTTGGACTTGTTTCCAAGGAAAGCAGAACTCCAGAGTGGAATACCTATGAATAGTAACTCTATGAGCTAAAATTCATAATTAATGAATTACTACATCACACTGTGGATATAGTGCAAGAACATTACACAACAGTTTTTTAAAGTGACAGAGTAGACATCCCTACCAGTTCTGTACAAATGAAACCTCAAGTTAATTTTTGTATTCTTTTCAATTCCCTAACCTTGGTAGCATTTCTAGAAAAAAAAATTGCAGGGAATCTCATCAGCTGCATGAGCCATCTGAGTCTCATCATCCACTGGATTTCCTTATTGATAGGCCTCAGTGCAGGGGTGAAATGCTACCGTTCGGACCGGTACGGGCTTACAGGTAGCGGTGGCGGCAGGTGGTTCAGAGAACTGGTAGCGGCGGTAGCACGAGGCTCCACTCACCCGCCTGGACGTCACCATTTTCTTTTTTTAAACTCTCTGCACATATGCAAAGCATTCTGCGCATGCGCAGAGGGTGAAAAAGCACACACATGAGTGGTGCGCGCGCAGAGCATGCACTTCCAAACCAGTAGGAAAGGTAAGTAGATCTCATCACTGTGTAGGCAAATTGGAATAAAAGTTTCCAACTCCATCTCTTTGAGTACAGGTTCCTCACGGGGCTGTGTCCTGAGTCTGCTACTGTTCACCTTGATGATCCACGACTGCTGTGCCAAATCTGCTACAAATCATATTGTGAAGTATGCGGATGACATGGCAGTGGTGGGTCTTATCCGGGATGACAATGAAAATGCTTATAGGGAAGAGGTGAAAGTTCTGGTGGACTGGTACAATAAAGGTAACCTGGTTCTAAATGTTAATAAAACAAAGTAGATCATTGTAGATTTTAGAAAGAGCCAGCATAGTCATACTCCACTCAGTATCAAGGATGCAGCTGTAGAGGTTGTCAACAGTATTAAGTATCTGGGGGTGCAGATAACTAACGATCTGAATTGGTCTCCCCACACATCATCCTTAGTGAAGGGTCCAAACCAGCATCTGCATTTCCTGCATCAGATGAGGAGAACAGATCTTTCTCCTTCTTTCCTGGTCACTTTCCACAGAGACACAATTGAGAGAGTTTTAACAAACTGCATCACTGTTTGGTTTGGTGGCAGCAGCATCTCAGATAGAAAGTCCACACAGAGAGTGGTAAGGAAGGCCGAGAAGATTATAGGAAGCCCGCTTCCCATCATTCAGGATGCTGCTTATAAGCACTATGTGCTTAGAGCTCAAAGCATTGTTAGAGACCCCAGACACCCACTTTACAGTCTGTTTCTGTTACTCCCTTCTGGGAGGAGGTTTTGAAATATTTCTAGCAGGACTACCAGATTCTGTAACAGCTTTGTTCCCTATGCCATCCGTCTGGTAAACTCCCAAAGTTCATTTTTCTCACCATGTACATGTATACATCTGAACTGGACTGTGTTGTTTCTCTTTGTCATATAATCTATGTGGGTATATGCATCATTTTGTATGTACTGTATGTATGTATGTATGTATGTATGTATGTATGTATGTATTTATTTATTCATGTTTTTGTAGTGTATATTGGAGGTGGTGATCCTTTGAGGGCTGTATGCAACGAAATTTCATTTTAATGTATGCCAATTAGTGTACATTTAAAGTGACAATAAAGTTATTCTAAGTCACATGGCAGGGGAAAAGAAAAGCGTATTTGAAAAAGCCTGATGATGGCATTGTTCATTTCTCTGAACCTTACACCCACTAGATCCTGCTGTGTGAGAATATGTCTGCTATTTATAAGGCTGATATGAATAATGATCCTAATAAAACACAAACACTTACAGGTGATCTTCAAGCTCTTCATAAGTGGGGTGTGTTGTGAAAGTTACCGGACTAGCAACGATGAAGCTCTGAGAAATAATTCCTGCAATGATGAGGTCTCCAGACTGATAATTCTGTTGAGGAAGCTGGAGAAGTCTATCCAAAATGCACTTACTTCTGGCAGTGACATTGCCCACTCTGAGGGGCAGCACTGCTAGTAAAGTTGCTACAAATAGGACAGCCTGGTAGGAAGGTCTTGCTTTGAGGCACAAATCAATTAGGTCTTCCATTGTTACTCAGAACACCTTCCCCAACCGTCACATCTTAATTTTAGAAGCCATTCACTTAGTTTCTTGAAGCTAAGACTTCAGACTAACTCCAAAGCAGTGATCAAATCCGTGCACATATTCTTCCTCTTCCAATTTTTAAGATTGTAGGAGTTATGAATAGGATATTACAAATTAAAACATAGAAAAATAGAGTTGGAAGGAACCTCAGAGGTCTTCTAGTCCAACCCCCTGCTCAAGCAGGAGACCCTGTACCAGTTCATACAAACAGTTGTCCAGTTACTTTTTGAAAGCCTCCAGTGATGGAGCACCCACAACTTCTGAAGGCCAGCTGTTCCATTGGTTGATTGCTCTCACCATTAGGAAATTTCTTCTTAGTTCTAGCTTGCTTCTCTCCTTGGTTAGTTTCTCCTTGGTTTGCTTCTTGTCTTGCCTTTTGATGCTTTGGAAAATTATTATTTTTTCTTTTAAGCAACTACAATACTGCCATGGCTGTGATGTGGTGGTGTGGGAAGGGAGAATGAGATCACTAGTCCTGTGTTAGGTTAGTAATTACAGAGGATATACTTATCCATAGAGAATTATAGTGTGCTATAATTTTACTGAAGAAAAAAGTAAAAATAAATTATATTGCTGCATTTGTCAAGTCTGAAGAATAGTAGACAGACCTGGAATAAATCCAAATGCAAAGATCCCATAACATGGAGTAAACAGTACTTCCTTCCTTCCATCCTTCCTTTGCAGATCAGGAAACCTCAACTCATTTTTTTGGGGGGGGGAATGCTTTTGAAAAAAACGTGTCCCAGATGACTGAAAATATCCATAGACATGAAAGGACATGGTTAACCTTCTTTTGTAGAGTAATATATAGGTAGCACAATCTTTATCAGGTATGTGTCAGGGTTCCAAGTAATAGATCCAATGAAATCAAAACTGAGGCCTGGAGTTTCCTCAAAGTAAGAATTTATTAGGAATGCCATATTGGCACAGCTGGTGAAAACTCAACTCTGAAGGACCCAAGGTTTTCCCCACCCAAATCAAAACCCAAAGTTCTTGCCCCCAGGTCATACATTCATCACATGGTCCAATCAGGTCCCAGTCCTCCTCTGGCTTTCTTTGATCCACACCTTACAAACACCTGGTTGAGATGACCTTGGCTCCATGGGAAGGAATGTTGTTTTGGCTACAAATCCCCCCCCCTCCAGTTATCTCTATCTCTCCCCTCACGTTCCCAAGCTGCAACTGGCCTTGCTGTGGCAGCCCTGAAGATTTCCAAAATGGTTTCAGGGGTGACAGTATGTTTATGATGTAATAAGTGACCAAAAGAACAGAAAAGGCAGATTAAAATTAATGTTTGGAACCAATTTCTGTCTTTCAGAACATGGTTAATCTTCCTCTGGAGAGTAGTAGTACAAAGATAGAAAAATCTTCATCAAATATGTCTATGATATGACAAGTGACCAAAAGAATGGAATAGGTAGATTAAATTTAAAATTAATCTGTGGGGTTAATTTCTAATTTTCAGATAAAAAATATCCTTGTACAAGTCTCAAAATAAATGCAATTAGAAAAATAAGTGAACAAATAGCAGAATTAGTTGCATAAATAGCATAAAATATAACATGCTTTCACTTAAGACAAAGGATATCTCTAGATTGCAAGAATTTCCAAAACATTGAGATATTTTCATAAATTTTATTTTCAAATTTAAACATATTGCTTATTGCATGGAGTTCTCCACAATGCTGAGTAGACAACTTGAAGGTATTATTTCCTCCTAACTAGCTGTTCTCTTTTATTTAGTTCAGGACATAAAAGAATAATGTAACATTTGGGTAAAAAAATGCAAGCCAATAACCCTGCACTGGAGCCAGAGATGGAGAAGATTTCCACAGCTACCATGTGTTTGCCCTTGGTGCTCAGATAGGCTGGGAAAAAAGACAACCACACACTGCAGAAGATCAGCATGCTGAAGGTGATGAACTTGGCTTCATTAAAAGTGTCAGGTAAGTTCCTCGCTAGGTAGGCGACCAAGAAACTGACGAGGCCAAGAATGTTCATGAAGCCCAAGACACAGTAAAACATGTAGGTCGACCCTTCATTACATTCCAGTATAATTTCTTTATGCAGGGAATACATGTCAAAATTTGGAAATGGGGCAGAGGTTGCCAGACAAATTGTACAAAGAGAAGCTTGAAGAATGGAGCAAGAAAAGACAATAGTAATAGCCAGTCTGTTCCCTACCCATTTCCTTATTCCAGATCCTGGCTTGGTGGCCATGAAAGCAAGAACTACAATGATCGTCTTGGCCAGCACACAAGAAATTGCTACTGAAAATATGAAGCTAAAAGCAACTTGTCGAAGGAGACATGTCAGTACTATAGGCCGACCAATGAAAAGGAAAGCAGAAAGGAAGGAGAAGAGAAGAGAGGTGAGGAGAAGGTAGGAGAGGCTCTGGTTGTTGGCTTTGACAATCGGTGTGTCATTGTGCTTAATGAATATAGCAAGCACAAGTGCTGTCAGGAAAACAAAGGAGAATGCAAACACCAAAGACATAATTCCTAAAGGTTCTTGATAAGACAAGAAGGTGATCTCTTTGTCAATGCATGCATTTTGATGGTAATTTGCATATTGCTGTCCTGGACATGGGACACAGTCATCTGCATCTGAAAAAGAAGATACTACATTATTTATATTTTATATGCCTCCAGCATATAATTTGAGTGTTTTTATTCCTGTTGTTCTTTAACATGTCTTGAGCTCCATTTAGGATCCAAAAACAAATTTTTCATTGTTTGGAAATTGGTTTGATGGTGTTTGACCCTACAGAGTACCCTTATATCCTGATAAGCCAGATTCCATTTTGTAACGTTCTGAGGTAACCGAAGCATTTAGAACAGGTGTGTCAAACTCAATTTCATTGAGGGTCACATCAAGGTGTTGTTTGTCTTTGGGGAGCCAAAGTGGGCATGGTCAGTTCGACGTCACTCGCGTTGCTCTGCCAGCAAAAACTGGCTCCCAAGCTCCATTTTTGGCAGCAATCACTTCCTGCAACCCTCTGCCAGCGAAAATGGACCTCTGTTTTCACTGGCAGAGGCACCGCGGGCCGGTCCTTTGTTGTTTCCAGGGTGGCCCAAAGGGCCTTGATCTAAGCACCCCATGGGCTATATCTGACCCCTGGGCCTTGAGTTTGACACCCCTGATCTAGAAGAGTGCAGCTTAGTCTGTGACACATGTTTTTCTGAAGACAAAAATCTATATCCCATACATAGCATCAGAGGTGGGTTCCTCCCGGTTCGGACCAGTTTGTCCGAACCTGTAACAACCCACTGGTGATGTCACGATGATGTTACGGATTGGACGGTGCTGGTCCGTGGAGGCGGCTAATTTTTTTTGAATTTTTTTTTTAAAAAAATTTTGAATTTTTTTTGGGGAAAATTTTTTTGGCATTTTTTTTCTTCTGTGCATGTTCAGAAGCCGAGTTTCCAGCACTGTGCATGTGTCACCATCTTGTTTTTTGCTTTTGGGGGGGGGATTTTTTGTGATTTTTTCTACTGCGCATGCACGTACGCATAAAGCGTACAGGTGCCCACGAGGCATGCCCACACAGCGTGGGAGGAAGTGAACTGGCAGCGAGGTAAGTTAAAACCCACCTCTGCATAGCATCGCTGTTTGACCTTGCCCTGTTTTTAAATAAAGCATCAAGATATACGAACATGCTGTGGTTGGATAGAAGGGTTTAGGAGGGTAGGACGGTTTAGCTGCATGTGAACTACAGACAGGGTATCATGTAGTGAGGACAGAATGGTATAACTAAAAGCAAAATTATAATCTGAGATTTTGCATATTTGAATAGATAAAAAAATATATCGTATTTTTCGGAGTATAAGACGCACCTTTTTACCCTCAAAAAGAGGGTGAAAATTTGGGTGCATCTTATACACCAAATGTAGCCCCACCCAGCCACCCCCACACTTTGGCCTCTGCCTGCCAGCAATTTATCTCTTTGCAGCAAACAGCAGCAGAGCCTGATTTGCACAAGAAACTAATTAGTAGCCTCCCGACCTACAGCTGACTGAGGCTTGCAAGCCACGTGGTAAAATGAAACTAACTACGGTGGCTGTAATGAGACAAATTGCCGGGAGATAAACTGTTGGCAATGTTAGGCTGCTGAAATTGCAAGGAGGTAAGCTGTAACTGCTATGGCCTAGAAGTAGAGCTCTTGCAGAAGGTTGTGAGTTCTATCCTAGGTAGAGGCAGATTGTGTTAATGTGTTATTTTGTTAAATGTTTGTAGAGTGTTCAAATTATTAGACTCATTTTTTAAAAAACTGCTTTATTATTGTTCTAGACAATTTAACAAAATGAAGAAGCTTTTTAAAATAAATGCTTGCTCTGAAGAGTTCCAGTGCTATTGTATCTTCTTTTAAATAGTAGAGAATACTTCCAGAAAGCTACACCAATTTTAAAGATCTGTAAAGGTATAATCTGAAATGTCCTGTTTTAGTATTATTAGTATTAAAATAAGGCAGCTGAATTAAACCCTCACTTAGTCATGTTTGGAGTAGATCTATTTAAATAATTGGGAGGAGTTAGTGTGATTACATTTAAGAAAACCTTCTGGGATTAATATACTGCCATAATGTATATTTCTCCAATTCTTTGCTATTTCTATCGGTCAGGCACACATGCACAGAAATACACAGCAAACAGTGTATATCATCTGTGCTGTTTGCTGTTTGGCAAATTGCTGGGAGGCAGAGGCCTTTTTTCCTTGTCTTCCTCCCCCAAAACTAAGGGGCGTCTTATACTGCAGTGCGTCTTATACTCCGAAAAATATGGTACATACATCTTCTACACAACCAACTCTGATTGCTGGTAAGCAGAATTAGAACTTCAGCTCCATTGTATTCTGAGGTATGAATATCTTAACTTTCAAGTGAAATGGGAGGTGAGGCAAAGAATCTTGGATAACAGGGGCAGAAATAGCACTTAGACTTATATACCGCTTCATAGTGCTTTACAGCCCTCTCTAAGCGGTTTACAGAGTTCAGCATATTTCCCCCAACAATCTGGGTCCTCATTTTACCGACCTCGGAAGGATGGAAGGCTGAATCAACCTTGAGCCGGTGAGATTTGAACTGCTGAACTGCAGTGCTGCATTTTAACCACTGCGCCACCTCACCTCAGAAATCAACCAATCAACACATTACTTCTTATTCGATCAATACATTCTATTGATGCATATTTACCCTGTTGTGCTGAAATCTTTCCTTCTGAACATGGAAGGCAGTCATAGCAACAGAACAGCTTCCCTTCTTTCATGGCTTTTCTATGACCTGAAAGACAATGATCATTGCACACAGAAAGGGGCTGAACCTGAAAGAAGAACAGAGAAAAGGAGAATAACAATAGCTCTTAGCACTTAGCCTTATATACCACTTTACAGTGCTTCACAGCTTCTCTAAGCGGTTTACAGGGTCAGCATTTTGCCCCCAACAATCTGGGCCCTCATTTTACTGACCTCAGAAGAATGGAAGGCTGAGTCAACCTTGAGCCAGAGAGACTCAAACTATGGCAGTCAGCAGAAGTAGCCTGCAGTACTGCATTCCAACCACTGCACCACCATGGCTTAGAATGTTACATTATGTGTTGTCAATGTGGGGAGATGTAGAGGAGATAATTAATTAATTAGTTCTTGTGTATCCTTCTTAGAGATCTTTCTCCAACATCCACTGTTCAATGAAGGGGCTTTTAAATCATTGCTGCATATAAAACATGCAAGAAAACAGCAATCTATCTACAAAAAGCCAATGAAATCATCATAAAGAACCACTGGAAAGTCCAGAGATTGAAACCAGTATGGAAGACGTTGTGCAGTTCTCTACTTGGTTTATGTTGCCTAATGAGAATCTTTTTAGAAATGAGTATTTTATTTCTTTGTAGCCACAGTTTGGGGAGAGCATAAATCATATACCTCCAAACTCCAAAATGAATGTGTTGACTTGGGTTTATAATGTTCAAGTCTGTCAAGATCCTTCTGCATCTTAAGCCCATCTTCTGGAGTGTTGGCTATGCCTGCTAGCTTGGTGTCATCTGCAAATTTGATGAGTTCCCCATCTATCCCCTCATCCAAGTCATTGATGAAGATGTTGAAGAGTACTGGGCCTAAAACAGAGCTTTGGGGTACTCCACTGCATACTTCCCTCCATGTAGATGCAGTTCCATTGAGGACTACATGTTGAATGCAGTTGGTCAGCCAGTTACAAATCCATCTGGTGGTGATGCTGTCTAACCCACATTTTTCTGCTTTATCTAGTAGTAGGTTATGGTCTACTTTATCAAATGCCTTACTGAAGTCCAAGTAAATTATATCGACAGTATTCCTCTAGTCCACTAATTTAGTCACTGTGTTGAAGAATGAAATAAGATTGATTTGGCATGATCTGTTTTTAAAAAACCTAGGCTGCTAGTTATTACTTTACTCATTTCTAGGTGTTTGCAGATCTGTTTTTTTATTACCTTTTCCAGTATCATCCTGAGTATTGAGGTCAGGCTGATAGGTCTGTAGTTTCCTGGATCTATTTTTTTCCTTTTTTGAAGATGGGAACTACATCAGCTCTTTTCCAGTCCTCTGGCAGTTCCCCGATGCTCCAGGATCTTTGAAAGATATAGTTCAGTGGTTCCGAGATCTCGTCTGCCAGTTCCTTCAGAACCTTGGGGTGTAATCCATCCACTCCTGGTGATTTGAACTCATCTAGGGTAGACAGGTGTTCACTTGCCATTTTCTTCCCTATTTTAACTTGTGTTCCTAATCTGTTTTTTGTGGTGCTGTTTTTGATAGGTTGGACTGTTTTTTCCCTTTGTGTAAAGACAAATTGACTAAATGGATTCATTTGACTAAATCAATCCAGTCTGAATGGATTTCTGTATTGAAGCATCCATGAGTTGGAGACATATAAATACTATGTAAAGCATACAACAATGACAAAACCTGACAATGTATAATTTTATGATAATGTAAAATCTGGAGATATGGGAATTCTATTAGAATAAATTTACTGATTTCTTTAGCAACTTATTTTATGGTATCTATATCTATCTATCATTATCTCTATCTCTATATATCTCTATCTCTATCTCTACATCTCTCTAGCTAGCTAGCTAGCTAGCTAGCCATACTACATATTAAAGCAACATATTAAAGCCATATTAAAACAACAACAGTATTTTATTATTGTACAAATACGCAGAAAAGATGGTAATTATAGAAAACATTCAATTTTCAAGAGCCGAGGTGGCGCAGCAGTTAGAGTGGGGTACGGCAGGCCACTTTAGCTGACTGTGTTCCGCAGGTCAATGGTTCAAATCTCACCAGCTCAAGGTTGACTCAGCCTTCCATCCTTCCGAGGTAGGTAACATGAGGACCCAGATTGTTGGGGGCAATATAAATATACATTGCTTACTGATGTAAACCGCTTAGAAAGTGCTTGCACTGTGAGGTGGTATATAAATGTCACTAATAAATAAATAAATAAATTTGTAGCAAAAAAAAGAAAGACTTGGTTTACTTTTTGACATAGTTTGCTTTGCGAACAGGTTCATCCAGAGTACCTGATTAAAACTGGTGGGCCAAACAATGGCCTTCTCCTGAATGGTGAACTTCATTTCTTCAGACGTATGTACATCTAAACTTCCAACTTTGACTCTAAGCAGGGACTGGTTTGGCAAGGTGATCCAGTTGATTAGATCGAATCCTGACACCAATTGCCCACGTTCATCAAAGGAAACAGGCTCCCCAGCATTATTGTTAAATGAGACAGTCCTCAGAAAATGATGCAACTCAATGAGAAAAAGAGAGAAATGTTTTATAAAAATGATTAGACAAAGAGCTAAAAGGACTTTTGGGGGAAAAAGAGACACCCCCCCCAATACACTCCTGATTAATTATTGCTTTCTATCATAGTTTTCCTTTAAGAATAGGAAATCCACTTTCCTGGACATCACCCAGAGCATCCGGGAGTACATCAATAAGATGGCACCTAAAGATGAACTGCTGAGAGAATGCCTGAAGCAGCAGGATACATGACAGGAAACTCAATCAGAGCAAGTGCCATGGCAATAGAAGACTACAAGGGATGTGTTCTCAACAGATATCTGAGGGGTCAAACATTGGGAAATCCTATTAATAGCTAGAAAGGGCTGGACCAAAGGCTCTGATCATAGCAGCGCAAGAACAGGAACCAGAACCATAGAAGCAGGGATCTACCTCACTAAACAGGATCCAAGGTGCAGACTGTGCAAACAGATCTTAGAGAAGGTCCAACACATAGTGGTAGGAGTTTAAGGTACAGGCAGGAACAACATGCACTGAATGGCAAAATCATGTAGCTGGCATTTTTACAAGAACATCTGCATAAAATAAGAGCTATTTCAGATGGAAGGTCCCACAGAAGGTCATGGAAAATAGAATTTACATTATGCGTGCATGCATATATATGCACATACTGCAACAACATCACCAAAAAGGCTTCAAGAGTTGTTAACCTAATCTTACGTAGCTTCTTCTCTGGTAATATCACACTACTAACCATAGCATACAAAACATTCGCCAGACTACAGTTCATCTGTCTGGAACCCACACCGCATATCGAACATAAATACATTAGAAAGTGTCCAGAGATACTTTACAAGAAGAGTCCTCCACTCATCTACTCGCAACAGAATACCTTACGCAACCAGACTTGAAATCTTAGGCTTAGAAAGCTTAGAACTACGTCGCCTTCGGCATGACCTAAGCATAGCTCATAAAATTATCCACTATAAAGTCCTTCCTGTCAATGACTACTTCAGCTTCAACCACAACAATACATGAGCACATAACAGACACAAACTCAAAGTGAACCGCTCCAAACTTGACTGTAGAAAATATGACTTTAGCAACAGAGTGGTAAATGCCTGGAACTCACTACCTGACTCTGTGGTTTCGTCACCAAACCCCCAAAACTTTATCCTAAGACTGTCCACTGTTGACCTCACCCGATTCCTAAGAGGTCAGTAAGGGGCGTGCATAAGTGCACCAGCGTGTCTACCGTCCCTGTCCTAATGTTCCCTCTTTCAGTACCAATCTTATGTATATAAACAATGTTACATCTATGTATATTACCAACACGTACTTGACAAAATAAATATTTTATTTATTTATTTATTTAGGATTCTTATATGCCACCCTACTCCCTGGGGACTCAGGGTGGTGTACAACATTGAAGAACAGCTAAACAATATAATGTAATATCAATTTAAAATACATTAAAAAAACATACAACAGCATACATACTTGGGGGAGACCGAGATGGAAATCGTCTCAAAACCCCGCCTTGCAGGAAGAGCGATGTCTTCATGGCTTTTCGGAAGGTCAGCAAGGTGGGGATAATTCATATCTCTGGAGGGAGTTGGTTCCAGAGAGCAGGGGCACCCACAGAGAAGGCCTAGGCCCTGCCAGCCGACATTGTTTGGTTGACGGGACCTGGAGGAGACCCACTCTGTGGGACCTGACTGGTCGAAGGGAAGTATAAGGTAGAATGCAGTTCCGGAGGTAACCTGGTCCTAAGCCATGTAGGTATTAAGCAATAAATAAATAAATAAATAATAAATAAATAAATAAATAAATAAATAAATAAATAAATAAATAAATAAATAAATAAATAAATAAATAAATAAATAAATAAATAAATAAATAAATAAATAAATAAATAAATAAATAAGGATACCTGCCAAAATTCTTGATGGAGAAGATTCAGTTGACTTGTAGCTGGCAAAACTCTATGTTTCCTTTTGAATGAATGTAGAGCATGCAAGGCATGTACCACAGCACAGACAGCATTGTAGACGGTGTAACTGTGACTATTCATGTTCATGTCAAAAATCGAAGAAGGGAGAGTTTCTATCTTCTCCTCCCCAGTGCATATATCATCAAAATTCTTTTCTCCACTGGAGTTGGGGAATGCACATTGAAATGCATCTTCCCAAAAATCCTTGAGAAAGCCATCTTCTGGATTAGTGGCCAGATTCCTCTCCCTAATAAAATCCTGAAATCCTACCAAGTCACTTAAGTGAACCACAATGGATATAGCACCATGAATGAAGTCTAGAGGCCAGTTCCTTTGAATAGAAGTGGAAGTGAAATCCATCTGGGCTATCATGATCCAGACTTTATCATTTTTTGATGTAACTTGATAAGAGAACAACAACCTCATGGTCATCATAAATTCAGCTTGTACAACCACAGCAGATGCCGTGCTTGCCATGACATTGTCATATAGTTCATTTCCATCCCCTAACATTTCAGAGAACTCATTAGTGTATGTCTTTTTGGGGTAACTTTTAATAAAGTCAAAACAGATGCCTTTCTGGGCAAACATTGAAACCACAATCGCTATAAACAAATCTCCATCATCATAGTGCAGAGAAATCATCCCAACCCATGTCCACCCAAAATGTAACAATAATTGGAGAATTCCATGGTATTGAAGCATATCATTAGGGAACATCCAGTGGAAAACATCTCCATGATTATTTGTAGGTGCAGACCCATAGATGAGCTGATAAAAGAAAAGTAATTGAAAGGTGTTGATGCAATAAGCATGCAAAATTTAGTGATAGAATGGCTGAATTGTGTAAAGACAGTTTTTTTTAAATTGATCAAATGTTAGATTTAGTACAATACATTAGCAAATTGCCTGGCAAATTGTTCTCCTTTAAATTCTTGATACCACATCCCCAAATAAGCTGTTGCCTTTTTCACTGAGCAATGGTTATTAAAATGAACAGACAAGCTAGGTTAACTATGGTCATGGTTATTATCTTAGAATAGAATAGAATAACAGTTGGAAGGGACCTTGGAGGTCTTGTAGTCCAACCCCGTATTTAGGCAAGAAACCCTACACCACTTCAGACAAATGGTTATCCAACATCTTCTTAAAAACTTCCAGTGTTGGAGCATTCACAACTTCTGGAAGCAAGCTGTTCCACTGATTAATTGTTCTGTCAGGAAATTCCTCCTTAGTTCTAATTTGCTTCTCTCCTTGATGAGTTTCCACCCATTGCTTCTTGTCCTACTTCAGACAAATGGTTATCCAACATCTTCTTAAAAACTTCCAGTGTTGGAGCATTCACAACTTCTGGAAGCAAGCTGTTCCACTGATTAATTGTTCTGTCAGGAAATTCCTCCTTAGTTCTAATTTGCTTCTCTCCTTGATGAGTTTCCACCCATTTATTTATTTTATTTATTTTGTTATTCTTATATGCCGCCCAACTCCCGAAGGACTCAGGGCGGCGTACAACATAAAAGATACAAGAATAGACAAAATTTCAACAATTTAAAAACAGTACAAAATTTAAAAAAAACAAAAAACAAAAAACAATATAAAAGCAACAACAACATCCATCCATTCAACCACATACATACTTGGGGGGTAAGCTCAGATGGTTACGCTGTCCCCCCCACCTGCAGGAAGAGCCATGTCTTAACGGCCTTTCGGAAGGCCAGCAGAGTGGGGATGGTTCGGGTCTCCGGGGGGAGTTGGTTCCAGAGCACGGGGCCAGCCACAGAGAAGGCCCTCCCCCTGGGGCCCGCCAGCCGGCATTGCTTGGCCGACGGGACCCGGAGGAGGCCAACTCTGTGGGCCCTAACCGGTCGGAGGGAAGTATGCGGCAGAATGCGGTCCCGGAGATATCCTGGTCCTAAGCCATGAAGGGCTTTAAAGATGGTGATCAACACCTTGAATTGGACCCGGAGACCGATGGGCAACCAATGCAGCTGGCGGAGAATCGGTGTCACGTGGGTGTACCTCGGCACACCCACCACAGCACGCGCAGCCGCATTTGCTTCTTGTCCTACCCTCATGTGCTTTAGATAATAGCTTGACTGACTCACTGACCTCATACTCAACATTTGACTCTACCCGAGTCAGGAATTCAATTCTATTGCAAGTAAATCAAGGATGGCTTTTCCAAGCAACCATGATTCTCCTTTTTCGTTGCTGCAGCATTTTAACAATTTCAGATTTGGAAGAAAGTTGTACTTAGCAGACACATCTTACAGCACACTCTGTAACATCCTATGTTCTATTAGAGCTGCTTATATTTGATCCCAAATATTTTTCTAGTTTCTAACACTTTGCCTAGTCATTGGATTCATTGAACATATTGACATACCATATATGTTTTTATACTGTCTATGAGAAACATAAGTAGAAGTTGGCCAAAAGAAAAACATGCAAGCTGACAAAAAACAGATTTCTGTGTTAATTTGTCAAGTGTTGACTACTTTAATGTTCTTAGTTATTACATTTGATGCTAATCCTTGTGAAAATTTCAATTTCAATTTCTTATTGAAATGAACATCTTAAGTACCCAATGAAATAATTATTGGTTGCAATTATAACTTCAACTTTTCTAATCATCTGTCAAGGAAGGAAGGAAGGAAGGTGGGAGGGAGGGAGGACAAGAGGGGCGAGGAAGGAGATATACCGTATTTTTCGGAGTATAAGAGGCACCTTTTTACCCTCAAAAAGAGAGTGAAAACCTGGGTGCGTCTTATACACCGAATGCAGCCCCACCCAGCCACCCCCACCCTTTGGCTTCTGCCTGCCAGCAATTTACCTTTTTGCAGCAAACAGGGCAAAGCACAAGAAGAGCACAAGAAGAGATAAACTGCCTCCCGATCTACAGCTGACAGGCTTGCAAGCCACATGGTAAAATGAAACTAACTACGGTGGCTGTAATGTGACAAATTGCTGGGAGATAAACTGCTGGCAATATTAGACTGCTAAAATGGAAACAAAGCAAGCTATAGTTGCTATGGCTCAGAGCTAGAGCTCTTGCCTCACAATCAGGAGGTTGTGAGTTCTATCCTAGGTAGAGGCAGATTCTGTTAATGTTATTTTGTTAAATGTTTGTAGAGTGTTCAAATTATTAGACTTATTTTTTAAAGACTGCTTTATTATTGTTCTAGACAACTTAACAAAATGAAGAAGCTTTTTAAAATAAATGCTTGCTTTGAAGAGGCCCAGTGCTATTAATTATTTAAATAGCAGAGAATACTTCCAGAAAGCCACATCAATTTTAAAGATCTGTAAAAGTATAATCTGAAATGTCCTGTTTTAGTGTTAAGTATTAAGTATTAGTATTAAAAGAAGGCAGCTGAGAAACCCTGATTTAGTCATGTTTGGAGTAGATCTATTTAAATAATTGGGAGGAGTTAGTGTGATTACATTTAAGAAAACTTTCTGGGATTAATATACTGCCATAATGTACATTTCTCCAATTCTTTGCTATTTCTATGGGTCAAGCACACATGCACAGAAATACACAGCAAACAGTGTATATCTTCTGTACTGTTTGTTGTTTGCTGTTTGGCAAATTGCTGGGAGGCAGAGGCCTTTTTTCCTTGTTTTCCTCCCCCAAAACTAAGGTGCGTCTTATACTCCGGTGCGTCTTATACTCCGAAAAATACGGTAAGATATATATGCATATATGTATATATGTGTATATGTATATGTATATGTATATGTATATGTATATGTATATGTATATGTATATGTATATGTAAAAGGAAGCATACCTAACCTGTTGAATCTTGTAGTTGCACAGAATATTTGCCATATCCAGGGAGATTTTTGTATATGGTCCTCCAATGACTGCTACTTCATTGTTCTGGGCATCACACTTGTAATTGGGGATGAATTTGTCCTTTGTTGAAAGAAGCTCCAGTGCACCACGATAGGTCCAACTTCCAATGAAGTTGCTGTTGTAAATATGGAAGCCCAAGGTGATGTTGGGTAGGAGGTGAGGGTTTTCATTGATTTCCTTCAAAGCAAATTCCAAGGCCAGAATATGCTGATAGTTTTGTGTCAAGTACCTGTAAGATGATGATATTAACTCACTATTCTCTATCTTTGGCATTTTAAATTTGGAAAAAAACCCTATTAAAACATTTTTTTAAAATCTGACATCAAGCGAAAGGACAGGCCTATTTTTACTTGTCATCTCAAAATGAAAACTTGAATAATTGTCCAAATCTTACACATTTAATTAAAGTTCTTATAGGCCGCCCAATCCCGTAGGACTCAGCTATGAAGCATATGAAGATGTCCCGTAAGACATCAGCTATGAAGCATATAGTTCATGCCACTTAGATGCGATTTCATCTGGAAAGTAATGCCCTTTTTCTCAGAAGCATCAGAGAAAATAGACTATGATTTTTGAAAGCTTGGACAATAATACATTAGTTCAGATATAACTTGCCAGAAGAATCTCTTTGAGGATTGATTGATGACAAAAGAATATCAGAAAGTTAAGGTAAAATCAAAGCATAAGACTAGGAACCTTGACAAATAAAAATTAATGAAGTCAAGTCAAATCAAGTCAAGTAGTTTTTAGGTGACATAGCCTTTGCAAATAATCTGAGCAGAAATTTTGGAGCCTAAATTTTCCAGCATTGTTTTTGCAAGGAATACAGTAATATTACTTTAATAAATGTGGCCCAGGAAATGCATTGACTAATGCTCAACAACCAAGCAATCTACAGAGTTAGATTATTCACAAAAAAGGAAAGTTCATTGAAGGAATGCAACAAATCTGAACATCTTACAATGGGAATCCAGGGTTTTCATGTGAGGGTGGGATTTCAAATGAGAGTGGTTCAGAAAGCACATAGATTTGGAACGTTATGACACCCAGATTCAGCTGTCCTGCCTTTAAATATCTGGGAATGGGAAGAGGTTCGCTGACCAGACATCGACCAAGAGCAAAACTGTACATTATCTGAGACTGCAACAGTACCAACAGTGGAATCTTAACCACCATTTCAAGAAGCTGCCTGCTTATCTCTTCCTATCTCTAATTTAAATGTCCCAGAGCAGCCTCCCTCTGAGAGGACAGAGCATAAAATATCAGGAAAAGATCTGACGAAAATTGGCCTTTCTTCCAATTTTCTGCTTTAACAGCTCTCCAAGATATAGGGAAGATTCTTTGTGTCATTTAGTCTTGGTAGTTCTTGTCAGTAGTGACCAGAATTCCACTGAGAACTCAGAGAATAATTTGATAATGATAGTAGTGTAACAGGCTAGGATGTGGCAGGATAGGATAATAGGATATGGCAGATAATTTCCTACTTGTATTTAATGTGTCCCCAGAACGATTATAGATTAACAGGAGGCATCTGTCATCCACTGAGAGAAATAAGACATGCAAAGTGAAGACAAATATTAATTCATAAGAAAAAAAGTTTCATGATTCATCTCAACTAAAGGCTTAAAAGAGGATAGAAATGTCAAACTCAGGTCACCCTCAAAAGTTTTTTCAGTCACACACCCCATATTTTTTCTTTATAACTGCCACTACATTCTACCACATACTAGTACCATCACAATTCTCCTTGTACCTAATGCCACTGCTTTGAACCTAACATTTTTATCATATTTCATTTCAAAGCCTTTTGTTAATTAAAGATCCAAACAATAACATTTACAGATTAACAGAGTTGGAAGGGACCTTGTAGGTCATCTAGTCCAACACCCCCACCCAAGTAGTTGACCCTACTTCATTTCTGACAAATGACAGTTCATTTCATTTTTTTTCCATTTCATTTATTTAGTTTGTCAAACATGTACAAGATAACAGGTATAAATTTAAACATAAATATGAACATAGCAAATGGGTACAAATAAATGGAGCCTCTTACAGACTTCTTAGGAACAGGGAGAGGTCAACAATAGACAGTCTAAGGTTAATGTTATTGGGGTTTGGGGATGTAACAACAGAATCTGGTAGAGCATTCCAGGCATTGACCACTCTGTTACTGAAGTCGTATTTTCTGCAATCAAGTTTGGAGCGGTTTACCATAGGTTTGTATCTATTGTGTGCTCATGTATTATTATTATTTTTTTTTATTCAAAAAGTTTTATTAGTACAGAATTACATAAGTAGTAGCAAAATATTGAATATAAAGTACAAACATTTTTGTTTTTTTCTCCCCCCCCGAACCCACCCCCTTCCCTCCCCACCTCCCCCCCGGACTTCCCAGAGATAGTACAGGGCATAATAATAAATTTAAATTGTTAATAAAAAGAGAAAAAAAAAGAAAAAAAAGAACACTATTTTTAAAAAACTTCAACTCCAGATTATACACTAATAATATATCGCCTTTGTATACAATAGTAAAGATACAAAAAAGAAAAAAAAAGAAAGAAAGAAAGAGAAATCTCTTTAACAATACAAACAAACAAACCTCCTACCTCCACCCTTCAATCCTCTATCTTATACAAAGTAAATGTTACATAAATAATAACTAAATATAAAATACAAAAATCTTAAACTGATATTATTGACATTAAAAATAACCTCTAAGATAAAACTTAACTAAATGTTATATAAGTAATCATCAAATATTAAATTTCATCATGATATTAATAACATAATATTATTCTAAATTAACTTACTAACTTCAATAAACAAAAAAAGAAAGGGAAAAAAGAATAAACAAATCTTCAACAAACGATATATATCTAATATTATTAACATTAAAAGTAACCTCAAAGTTGTATAAAACTTAACTAAATATTGCATAGGTAATCATTAGCTAGGGAAAAGGAAAAATGCAATCATATTAGTCTCTATCCGTCCAATATATTTCAACATCACATCGTTTTGTATCTTGATAGTTCATCTTTTAATAGTTCAGTAAATTCGAATTTGTCGACTCGTCTCCCATCTGATCCCAGACCTCCATCTCCTTTTCCCCAGCTATCTGGTTCTGGCACTCCTTTTGGGTTTTTGAATCTATTTCCTTTTGATCCATCAAAGGTGGCTTCCCCTCCTCCTCCTCTTTTATTTTCATACATCCTTCCTCTGGAATCTTGGATATATCAGCCTTTAAAACATTGACATAAAATTCAGTAGCTTTTTTTATCGTGTTGAGCCGGTATCTTTTTCCAGAAAATTTCACTGCTACTCCAACTGGCGCTTCCCATTTATATTGTAAATTTAATCTCTTAAATTCATCAATCAAAAAAGTATAGCTTTTTCTGGCTTTAAGCATTTTAGAGGGGATTTCTTTCCAAATCTTTAGTTCCTGACCATTCACCATAAGATTATTGTTAAACGTTGCTTGTATAATTCTATTCCGTAAGGCTCTTGTGGTAAAATATATGACAATGTCCCTTGGTAAATGCTTTTATTTAGTGTACCACGAATTGATTCTTTATATTTTGTCGATTTGTGTAGCCAATTCCACTTTAGAAATTCCAGACACCTGATCCAATACGTCAACCATCCTGCCTTTTAAATTTTCATATAATCCTTCTTTCAAACCTCTGATCCTTATAGCAACTTCCATGGATCTGAACTGTGTCATCAAGACCTCTTTTTCAAAATTTGCAATATCATTTTGGATTTTATCTATGTAATTCACCGAGGTTGCCAAAGCTTGTTTATTTGTTTCAATACGTTCTGCCAAAACTTCAATATTTGTTGCTAAACCTTTGCAAACCTCTAACACATCAAATCTGAGTTGTTGATTCATATTCTTCAAAGCAGCCTGCATTTTTTTGTCTATCTCACTTATTTTCTGATTAAATTCCAAAGTAAGTTCATGTTTCATAATCTTTAAATTATTTAATAAATTTTCAGGTGTCAAAAGCTGTGGAGGTGTTAGCTCAGTGTTAAGTTGCATTTTGGAAATATATCCAGATGAATAGTCATTTCTTTTAGTCAAAACAATCTTTCCAGACTTTGAAGCCATTGGTGTTTCAAAAGAGTACAAAAAAGAAAGAAAGCCAGGTGCCTGATTAAAGTTCTTTCCAGTTTAAAAACCAGGTAGTCTTTTATTATTGGAAATATTTCTATTATAACTTTAATCCAGAGTTAGGAGACAGAGAGAGAAAAAACCATTTTTCCAAATTAAAAGTTTCCATAAGAGAGAGAGAGAGAAAAAAAAAAGCCTCTGGGAAAATGAAAGTCACTTTCACTTCTCAATCGCCATATTGTTACTCTGTTTCCTTTGTTCCCTTGCCGAAGTGAAAGCTTGCCCAGGAGTTGAAAAAAAAAGGAAAAAAGAGGTTTCAGTACTTGCCCATCTCACGCCTGTTTCTCTCTGTCTGCTTCTGTAGTTTAAATATAGTTATAAATCCCATTCTTGAAGCAGCGGCTGGTCGCGACATCTAGCTCCGCAAAGGCGGAGGTTTCCTGATCTTCGGAGCTGGAGACAGGCTGCATGGGGAGCTCTCCCTTCGCGCTCATGTATTATTGTGGTTGAAGCTGAAGTAGTCATTAACAGGTAGAACATTGTAGCAGATAATTTTGTGTGCTACATTTAGGTCGGACCATAGGCAGTGTAGTTCTAGGTTGTCCCAAGCGCAAAATTTCAAGCCTGGTGGCATAAGGTATTTTATTGTGAGCAGAGGAGCGGAGTACTCTTCTCATGAAATACCTCTGGACTTGCTCAATTGTGTTAATGTCCGATATACAGTGCGGATTCCAGGCAGATGAGCTGTATTCGAGAATTGGTCTAGCAAAGGATTTCTTTGCCCTAGTTTGCAGTACAATATTACCGGAGAAGAAGCTTCACAAGATTAGGTTGACAACTCTTAATGCCTTTTTGGCAATGCTGTTACAGTGAGCTCTGGTGCTTAGATCGTTTGAGATGAGTACTCCTAGGTCCTTGACAGAGTGAGGGTTGTCTACGAGGTCATATCCACCCAGCTTGTATTTGGTTTTCTGATTTTTTTGCCAATGTGCAATAGAGAACATTTGTTGGTTGAGATTTGGAGTTGTCAATTGTTTGACCATTCTGACACATAGTCAAGGTCGTTTTGTAGGGCAACAGCATTATCGGTGGTGTTGAATAGTTTTACATCATCAGCGAAGAGGACACAGCGCCTTATAATATGATTACAAAGGTTATTTTTGTAAAAAACTTAATAAATAGAACCAATGTCATATGAAAGTTGGATAGGGGACTTTGAGGCAGTCACTTTCTCTCAGCCCCAAACACCTCACAGGTTAGTATTTCCTTTAACTAGATAGGGGAAAGGAATAAGAATAATAACAACATGGTTGTTGTGGGGAAAAATAGGGGTAGGAAAAAGTATTAGGTATGTTCACCACCATACATTATCTATAAAAATAATAATGATTCTATCCCTTTGTTAATGCAGTCTAGGACTGTGTTGGGTTTTGTGGTAGGTGCAGAAAACTGCTGGCTTATATTTAAGTTTAAGTTTACTTTATTGTCATGGCACCTCGTACAACGAAATTAAATGCCATCCTCAGTGTACATTATACATAAGAAAACTATAAAAAATAAAACAAAAACACACATCCTTCACATCTATACAATTGAATTGAAAACCCCTGATACTGCACTAATATTACACTATACAGTAGAATTCAATATAGTTACTGCTCTGGGATTGAAGCTATTTTTCAGCCTATTTGTCCTTGTTTTTATTTTGTATTTGTTTATTTGTCAAGCATATATGATTATAAGCAAAGAATAAACAGTAAAACATGATTGAATATATATGTAATAGTACAAGCATGAATAAGAGTAAAAGAGGTATGAATATATGGGTACATTAGGAAATGAACGGTAGGCACAATTGTGTGCTTATGCACGCCCCTTGCCGACCTCTTAAGAATGGGGTGAGGTCGATAGTAGATAATCTGAGGTTGAAGTTTTTGGGATTAGGGGAAAAAACTACTGAGTCAGGTAAAGTGTTCCAGGCATTAACCACTCTGTTGTTGAAGTCGAATTTTTTGCAATCAAGTTTGGAGCGGTTTACATTAAGTTTGTATCTATTGTGAGCTCGTGTATTATTGAGGTCGAAGCTGAAGTAGTCGTTAACAGGTAGGACATTGTGGCAGATAATTTTGTGAGCTACAATTAGGTCAGATTGAAATTTTCAAGTCCCAAAATTTCAAGTCTGGCTTCGTAAGGTATTCTGTTGTGAACAGAGGAATGTAATACTCTTCTTGTGAAGCATCTCTGGACATTCTCAATTGTGTTAATGTCTGATATGTAGTGTGGGTTCCAGACAGATGAGCTGTAATCAAGGATCGGTCTAACAAATGTTTTGTATGCTCTGGTTAAGAGTACAATGTTACCAAAGAAGAAGCTACGCAAGATTAGGTTAACCACTCTTAATGCTTTCTTAGCTATGTTGTTGCAGTGGGCTCTGGCACTTAGATCGTTAGAGATGAGTACTCCAAGGTCCTTTACTGAGTGAGGATCATCATCAAGGTCATGATCATCAAGTTCGTATTTTGTGTTTTGATAATTTTTGCCAATGTGTAAAACTGAGCATTTGTTGTTTGAGATTGGTAGTTGCCACTTGTTTGACCATTCAGAAACATAGTCAAGGTCTTTTTGAAGGGTTGTAGTATTGTCGGTGGTGTTGAATAGTTTTATATTATCTGCGAAGAGGACACAGTTGCTTTGTATATTATCACAAAGAATGAAGAGAGTAGGTCCTAAAACGCTTCCTTGGGGGACACCACTGTTAACAGGTACAGGGTTTGATAGAGCTGATCCTATTTTGACCACTTGTTGACTGTTTGCCAGGAATGCAGTTATCCATTTTTGTAGGGGGCCAGAGATGCCATAAGATTTTAGTTTATGGAGTAGTTTGTCCTGTACTGTCTGCCAGATGGCAATAGTTCAAAAAAGGGGTGCTCAGGATGAGATCGATCTTTAAGAATATTTTGAACTTTCTTAAGGCAGTGGGAGCTATAACGCTCTTCCAAGGAGGGGAGAAGGCAATCAATGATCCTCTGGGCAATGATGCTAACCCTCTGGAGCACTGTCCTATTTACCACTGTGCAATTAGCAAATCATACACAGGGTACAGTAAGTTAAGATTTTTCCGGTACAGCAAATGATTTTTCACCAGGTGTCCAAGATCCCATCAGTCACTATTATTGAGCCAGGTACCAAATTCAGTTTGGCATACCTTAAAACCAGGCTGAATTTATTACAGCAGCAGAAAATCTTTCTTTTCTAAAGAACAGGACATATTCATGTTGACTTCCCAAGTCTCTGGGGAATTGAATGTTCTCCTTAAGGAACTACACAGGTCTATAATATAAAATGGACTATAGAAGCCTCCTGTTGACATGCAATATTCATATTTTCTTGATGAATTCACTAAATAGGAGATTATGTGCTCTTTCAACTTCTTTCTCTGGATTCCCTGGAGAGTTCTAGGAGTTGCTTGCTAAACTACAGACACTAAAGAACTTGGTTAAGGCTCCTCTGGAGAGTAGTAGTATAGAAATAGCAAAACAAAATCTCTCAGATATGTCTGCAATATGACGTGACTAAAAGAATAGAATATGGAGATTAAAATTAATGTTTGGAATTAATTTCTGTCTTTCAGTCAAAAAACATCCTTGAACAATTATGCTCTCCTCTCAATATATAGGAAATTAATCGTTTTTTAAAAAGAGTACAAACAATTGCATTAGTATTTTAAAATACAACATGGTTTCATTTCAGCCTAGGGATATCTCTAAACCGCAAAAACTTTCATAAGACTGAGATATTTTCATAAACTTTATTTTCAAAGGTAAACATCTGGCTTATCACATAGAGTTGTCAAAAATGTTCAGTAAAAAACTTGGAAATTTTATTTCCTCTTCACTAGCTGTTCTCTTTTATTTAGTTCAGGCCGTAATATAATAATATAACATTTGGGTAAAAAAATGCAAGCCAATAACCCTGCACTGGAGCCAGAGATGGAGAAGATTTCCACAGCTACCATGTGTTTGCCCTTGGTGCTCAGATAGGCTGGGAAAAAAGACAACCACACACTGCAGAAGATCAGCATGCTGAAGGTGATGAACTTGGCTTCATTAAAGGTGTCAGGTAAGTTCCTAGCTAGGTAGGCGACCAGGAAACTGACTAGGGCAAGAATGTTCATGAAGCCCAAGATACAGTAAAACATGTAGGTCGACCCTTCATTACATTCCAGTATAATTTCTTTATGCAGGGAATACATGTCAAAATTTGGAAATGGGGCAGAGGTTGCCAGCCAAATTGTACAAAGAGAAGCTTGAAGAATGGAGCAAGAAAAGACAATAGTAATAGCCAGTCTGTTCCCTACCCATTTCCTTATTCCAGATCCTGGCTTGGTGGCCATGAAAGCAAGAACTACAATGACCGTCTTGGCCAGCACACAAGAAATTGCTACTGAAAAAATGAAGCTAAAAGCAACTTGTCGAAGGAGACATGTCAGTACTGTAGGCCGACCAATGAAAAGAAAAGCAGAAAGGAAGGAGAAGAGAAGAGAGGTGAGGAGAAGGTAGGAGAGGCTCTGGTTGTTGGCTTTGACAATCGGTGTGTCATTGTGTTTAATGAATATAGCAAGCACAAGTACTGTCATGGAAGCAAAGGAGAATGCAAACACCAAAGACGTAATTCCTAAAGGTTCTTGATAAGACAAGAAGGTGATCTCTTTGTCAATGCATGCATTTTGATGGTAATTTGCATATTGCTGTCCTGGACATGGGACACAGTCATCTGCATCTGAAAAAGAAGATAGTACATTGTTTATATTGCTACAACTGAAATCAAAATTAAATTCCTGAGCGTTTGTTTGTTAGAATGGATAGGAAAAAATATTTTCTTCTGCATTCCCAACTCTGATCCCTGGTAAGATGAATCGGAATTTCAGCTGCATCACATACTGAGATGTGAAAATCTTAACTTTCAAATGAAATGTGAGGCAAATACTCTTGTATAATAGAGGCACAAATCAACCAATCAACACCTTACTTCTTTTTTTTAATTTTTAAAAAATGTATAATACAATTTAAAAACATTGGACATGACGTAACAATCCAGTTTGAACATTTCCATCAAGTTATTTCTCCTCCTGAATACAATTCTTTATCTCTATATAAATACAGTATGTACAAACTTTATATACAATACTAAATCCATTTTTCCTATTTGCTAACATAAGACTGTCTCTATCTCCAACTTGTCACTGATTCATAATCCTAACAGTCCTCCTCGATTCCCACCAATGGTATAATTTATCCCAGATTTCAAAATATTCTGATTCATTCTTATCTTTCAGATAAGACCGAATCCTGTCCATTTTGGCACAAGACAGTATAGCAATAGCAATAGCACTTAGACTTATATACCGCTTCATAGTGCTTTCCAGCCCTCTCTAAGCGGTTTACAGAGTTCAGCATATTGCCCCCAACAGTCTGGGTCCTCATTTTACCCACCTCGGAAGGATGGAAGGCTGAGTCAACCTTGAGCCTAGTGAGATTCGAACAGCTGGACTGCTGAACTAGCAATCAGCTGAAGGTCGCAATGCTGCTTTTAACCACTGCGCTATCTCAGCTCCTATCTCAGTATTTTTTGTAATACCTCTTCCTCTGTGCGAGTTTCTGTATTCTTCCATTTTTGTGCAAAAGCCAGTCTAGTAGCAGTCCAAATATGCAACATCAAATATACTTTTCCCTTATCATATTTATCTATGGTTATACCCAATGGGAAAAGTTCAGGTTTTAGCTCTATCTCTAAAATTAATATTTCTTCCAACCATTGTCTTATCATATTCCAAAATTCACAGGCTTTGGAATACTCCCACCACATGTTTTAGTAGGGCCCTGGAGCTATTTTGCATTTAACACATAGGTGAAAGACTTGGGCTTATTTTGGCTAACCTCGATCAATACCTTACTTCTTGTTCAATGATCAAATTGTATTGATGTATATCTTACCCTCTTGTTCTGAAATCTTTCCTTCTGCACATGGAAGGCAGTCATAGCAACAGAACAGCTTCCCTTCTTTCATGGTTTTTCTATGACCTGAAAGGCAATGATCATTGCACACAGAAAGGGGCTGAACCTGAAACGCAAGGAAGAAAAAAAAGAAAAAGAAAAATGTTGAATTAGGCATTGTCAATGGGGGGGGGCATAGAATATATTAATTTATTCTCATGTATCCCGCTTAGAGTCCAATATCATCTGTTCAATTAGAAATTTTTGATTCAGTTGTTATGTTTATAAAAAATGTATGTAAATAGTAATATACCCAGCAAACAGTAATACACCCAGCAAAAGCCAATGAAATCATTATAAAGAAGCTCTGGAAAGTCAACAGATGGATACCAATTCAACAGATGGTGTGCAGTTTTCTACTTGATTTATTTCGCCTAATGAGCCACAGTAGCACAGTGGTTAGAGTGCAGTACTGCAGGCTACTTCTGCTGACCACCAGCTGCCTGCAATTTGGTAGTTAGAATCTCACCAGGCTCAAGGTTGGCTTAGCCTTCCAGCCTTCCGAGGTGGGTAAAATGAGGACCCAACTTGTTGGGGGCAATATGCTGACTCTGTAAAACTGCTTAGAGAGAGCTGTAAAGCATTGTAAAGTGGTATATAAGTCTAAGTGCTAAGCGCTATTGCTAATGAGATTCTTTTTAGAAACAAGTACTTTATTTCCTTGTAGCTAGCCATAACATAACCTCCAACATCCAAAACTGATTAATTGATTAGTTGCAGGGAAGAAATTTGTGTTTTGGATTTTATTGATCACATAAATAAAATCTTCTCCAGGATGATCCTTCATTTATTTATTATTATTTATTAGTTGCATTTGTATGCCGCCCACTCCACAGAGACTCTGGGCTGCTCACAACAGTAAAAATTCACATGCAGCAACAAATATAAAAAGCATTTAAAAAAATAGATATTAAAACATTTAAAAACATTAAAAACCACAATTTAAAAACCCATACAATAAATCATTCATGGGGCCAAGAGTGATCGATTCATCAATATGGTTATGCAAATCTTCCAACATTGCACTCATCATTTACAATCAAGTCCATCCATCTTGCTGCTTGCAGTCCTCTTTTCCCCTTTCCTTCCACCTTTCCTAAAATTATAAATTTATCAAAATATAATAATTTGAGCTTAGTTATTGGTGCTTTAAGTGAGAACTCTGGGTTGATTTGACTGATGATCCATGGTGCTTGTTTTCCAGGTTATCCATGATATTCTCACCTGTCTTCTTCAAAACCAACTTTTAAAACCATCAATACTCTTTCCTTCCTGTTTCTTTAGAATCCAGCTTTTACTTCCATAGAGAATCAGATAGAAATGCCTTATCTGCATGATTCTAATTATTATCTGATAAAAGTGCTAAGGGGTGGTCCTTTTACTGTTGCAAACTAAAAAGTACTGGTGGAACCTGAAATATAGAACCTAATCACAAATTTAATACCTTCACTCTCAGTTCTAAGGTAGGTTATTATACATTGTTTCCTTTATATTTAATCATAATCCCATTTTTCCCACAGTGTTTCTCAACTGTAATTACTTGAGCTGCCAGATAGCAATAGCAATAGCACTTAAACAAATACACTGCTTTACAGTGTTTTACAGCCCTCTCCAAGCGGTTTACAGAGTCAGCCTGTTGCCCCCAACAATCTGGATCCTCATTTTACCCACCTCGGAAGGATGGGAAGACTGAGTCAACCTTGAACCTGGTGAGATTCGAACTGCAAAATTGCAGGCAGCCGGCAGTCAGCAGAAATAGCCTGCAGTACTGCACTCTAACCACTGCGCCGCTGTGGCTCAGTTGCATTTTCCATTATAAGGGGTGTTATCAACTTATCACAGTTTATTGATATTTCTTCCTCTTTTGAAAGAATGCTCATTTCCCCTTATATTCAGCAATAAGTCTAAATGTACTGGTTTCTGACTTTAGCATTTAGCAACTACACAAGGATGGAATTGTTGTCTTTTCAGTTTTCTTCAAAGAGAATAGAAGATTGAACCCCTTGTAAACTTCAGGTCACCAGAACCATTAATAGGGAGATTAAAAAAAAAAACTATTGAGATGTTAATCATGACTATGAAATACACCACATCTTGACTGGTCGCTCTTCTCTGCACTTGTTCTAGAGTCTCAACATCTTTTTTACATTGTGGCAACCAAAACTGGATGTAGTATTCAAAGTGTCGCCTTACCAAGGCATTATAAAGTGGTATTAACACTTCACATGATCTTGATTCTATCCAGTGGTGGGATCCCGCTGGTTTAACAACTGGTTCAGTGGTTGCACACTTTGCGTGCGCACGCACCTGATGCTGCAAGCCCATGCGCAGTTTAACAAAAACTTACCTTCTGAGTTACTGCTGGGGAGAAACACAGCTGAGGCAGGGCAATCCGCTCTTCTGTGCAAATCAGCTGAGAAGATATAGGTCAGTAAAGCGCGTGCGTGGGTGGGCCCACCTGATCGTTGGAGCGAACCGGTTTGCTCCCAGCTGATTGTCGGAGCATCCGATTCGCCCAAACCAGTCCAAACTGGTAGAATCCCACCCCTGATTTTTATCCCTTTGTTTATGCAGCCTAGAATTCTGTTGGCCTTTTTGGCAGCTGCAGCACACTGCTGGCTCATATTTAAGTGATTGTCCACTAGGACTCCAAGATCCCTCTCACAGTCACCACTATTGAGCAAAGTACCACATATACTGTACCTGTGCATTTTGTTTTTCTTGCCTAAATGTAGAACATTACTTTTTTCCCCATTAAAATTTGTTTTGTTAGATAGCACCCAGTGTTCAAGTCTGTCAAGATCCTTAAGCCTATCTTCTGGAGTGTTGGCTATTCCAACTTTGCGTCATCTGCAAATTTGATGAGTTCCCCATCTCAACAAATTTGAAAAAAGAAACTGAAGGGCTGCCAGCTTTGAGCCATGATTAATGGGAACACTGACTTTATGAGTATGGAAATTCTCAGTCATCCAGGTCAATGCTGTCCCAAAGGTGCTTTTTCAAGAGGAAACTGGACTTTCTTGTTTATCCTTGAAAATGTTTTGCTTCTCATCCAAGATGTTTCTTGGTCCAGTTTCCTTTTGAAAAAGCACCTTTGGGACAACACTGATTTGAGTTTATACAAGTACTATTTGTGAGAACATTAGCTTGTTCTCATATTTGATTAAATTGATCATGGTTCCCTTGTTCTTTGTTTTCTTCATTCTTTTTCCTTCCAAACATTCAATTCACTAAAAAAAAAGTCTGAATGGATTTCTGTATGATAGCATCCATGAATTAGAGACGTCTAAATATTATAAAAATATACAACAATAACAAAACCTAATAATACAGTTAGACAATTTATGATAGTGTAAGATAAGTAGGTATGAGAATTATATTAGCATAAGTGTATTGGATTCCTTAGCATCTTACTTTAAGATGTAATTGTTTCTTTGCTTATTTTTATTATGCATATATGACCAAAGCAGTTTATTATTGCACAAATCTTCAAAATAAAAGGGAACAACAGGTATAAATAAATGGTGACTGTAGAAAGCAGTCAACGTCTAACAAATGAAAGACTTCACAAACTTTTTGGCAAACTATAGAACAATGTCCAAAATGTTCCCCCAAATAGAGGGGGTTAAGGATCTTTCCATTGTTGTTGTTGCTGTTATTAGTCTAATATTAAAGTATTATTTATTAATTCCATATAATATTTTTGTGGGGGTTTGTAGAGTAATCTAACACTTTATGAAGGGAAGCCAAAGTACTAAAGAGTTTGAGGACCTCTGCTATAGAATATGGTCTTGGAATCTTTGCTTTTAACATTGTCTTTGAAAGGATGGTCACACAACAGATACATCCAGCCTACCTGATTAAAACTGGTGGGCCAAACAATGGCCTTCTCCTGAATGGTGAACTTCATTTCTTCAGATGTATGTACATCTAAACTTCCAACTTTGACTCTAAGCAGGGACTGGTTTGGCAAAGTGATCCAGTTGATTAGATCAAATCCTGACACCAATTGTCCACTTTCATCAAAGGAAACTGGCTCCCCAGCATTATTGTTAAATGAGACAATCCTCAGAAAATGATGCAACTCAAATTAAAAAAAGAAATAAAGAGGTTATAAAAATGATTAAGCCAAGGACCAAAAGGACTTTTGGAAGAAAGCAATCCCCAATATTTTCTTGATTAATTATTGCTTTCTATCATGGTTTTCCTTTAAGAAAACAAGAATCCAATGTGCTGGACATCAGTAAGATGGTACCCAAAGCTGAGCTTCTAAGATCCAAGTGCCTGGTTGATTGGTTACTACCTGTCCATCTGGCTGGATGTGGAAGTCCCACAGGATCTTAGGAGCTCAGCTTTGGGTACCACTTACTGATGTACTCCTGGATGCTCTGAGTCTTTTCAGCACAGTGGATTCTTGTTTTCTTAAAGGGAAGATGCATTTTCCTTTAAGAGAAGGGAAGATGGTACCCAAAGCTGAGCTCCTAATATCCATGTCAAAAATTGATGAAGGAAGGGTCTCTCTCTTCTCCTCCCCAGTGCATATACCATCAAAATTCTTCTCTCCACTGGAATTGGGTAACACACATTGAAATGCATCTTCTCCTCTAAGAAAACAAGAATCCACTGTGCTGGACAAGACCCAGAGCATCCAGGAGTACATCAGTAAGATGGTACCCAAAGGTGACCTCTTAAGATCCTGTGGGACTTCCACATCCAGACAGATGGGCAGGTAGTCAATCAATCAATCAATCAGACATAGTGGTAGTAGATGAGGACCAAAAGGCAAAGATGATGATAGAGGTAGCAGTGCCAAATAACAGGAACATCAGGGAGAAGGAGTATGAATAGCTGGAGTACTACCAGGGCATTAAAGAAGATCTAAAGAGGAGGTGGATAATCTCAGGGGGATGGCAAGGATGGTGGTCATTCCTCCATCCTGGTGCTACTTGACCTCTCAGTGGCTTTCGATACCATTGACCATGGTATCCTTCTGCACCGTCTTGGCGAGGTGGGAGTGGCAAGCACTGTTTTATGGTGGTTTTCCTCCTACCTCTCCGACAGGATGCAGTTGGTGTTGATAAGACAGAGGTCAACCCCTAGGCTCCTGATTTGCGGGGTGTCTCAGGGCTCAGTCCTCTTGCCCATCCTGTTTAACATCTACATGAAACCACTGGGTGAGATCATCTGATGACACGGGGTGAGGTTTCAGCAATATGCTGATGATAACCAGTTGTACATCTCATCCCGTCTCAATTCAGGGAAGCAGTGGATGTAATGTGCCGATGCCTGGATGATGCTACGGTCTGGATGGGAATGAACAGGCTCAAGCTCAACCCTGACAAGACTGAGTGGCTGTGGATATTACCCCCTAGGGATTATGTCGATTGCCCCTCCTTGGTTCTTGGGGAAGAGAAATTAACTCCCTCAGAACAGGTTCACAATTTGGGTGTTCTCCTAGACCCACAGCTAAAATTGGATCAACAACTGGCAGCTGTGACTAGGGGGACTTTGCACAGGTTCGCCTGGTGCACCAATTGCGACCCTACCTGGAGAGGGAGGCCTTACTCACAGTCACTCAAGCCCTCATCACCTCACAGCTGGACTTCTGTAACACACTCTACATGGGGCTACCCTCAAAGAGTATCCGGAGACTGCAACTGGTGCAAAATGCAACTGCGTGAGCTGTAGTGGGTGTTCCAAGATACACCCACGTAACACCTATTCTTCGCCAGCTCCATTGGCTGCCCATTAGTCTCCGGATGCAATTTAAGGTGTTGGTTTTAACCTTTAAAGCCCTATATGGCTCAGGGCCAGGTTACCTCTGGGACCGCATCCTACCGCATACCTCCCTATGACCGGTTAGGTCCCACAGAGTTGGTCTCCTCCAGGTCCCATCAACCAAGCAATGCTGGTTGGTGGGACCACGGGGGAGAGCCTTCTCTGTGGGAACTCCGTCTCTCTGGAACCAACTCCCCCCAGAGATCCGGATTATCCCCACCCTGCTGCCTTCCGAAAAGCCATGAAAGCATGACTCTTCCTGCATGTGGGGTGAAACAAAGATCAATTCCCCATGTATGAATGGTAGTTTGTTTTTAATTTTTGTGATCATTTTAATTTTTATTATTGTGTCTTATTGATTGTTCTTTCCTTGTGTCGTATGCCGCCCTGAGTCCTGCGGGAGTTGGGCGGCCTATAAGAACAACTAATAAATAAAAAAATAAATAAAAAATATAAATATAAATATAAATATAAATAAATAAATAAATAAATAAATAAATAAATAAATAAATAAATAAATAAATAAATAAATAAATAAATAAATAAATAAATAAATAAATAAATAAATAAATAAATAAAGTGGGAGAGTGGCTCCAACAAATCCTAGGAAGAACATCAGAGCTTTGTGTCCCAAAGGGTGCAGTGCTAGGAACAACTGAGATATTGAGCAATACACACACACACACACACACACACACACAGAGAGAGAGAGAAAGAGAGAGAGAGAGAGAGAGAGAGGGAGGGAGGGAGGGAGGGAGGGGGAGGGGGAGAGGGAGAGGGAGAGGGAGGGAGAGAGAGAGAGAGAGAGAGAGAGAGAGAGAGAGAGAGAGAGAGAGAGAGAGAGAGAGAGAGAGAGACAGAGAGACAGAGAGACAGAGAGAGAGAGAATGATACCTGCCATGATTCTTGATGGAGAGGATTCGGTTGACTTTTATCTGGCACAGCTTTGTGTTTCCTTTTGAATGAATATAGAGCATGCAAGGCATGTACCACAGCATAGACTGCATTGTAGATGGTGTAACTGTGGCTATTCATGTTCATGTCAAAAATTGAAGAAGGGAGAGTTTCTATCTTCTCCTCCCCAGTGCATATACCATCAAAATTCTTCTCTCCACTGGAGTTGGGGAATGCACATTGAAATGCATCTTCCCAAAAATCCTTGAGAAAGCCATCTTCTGGATTGGTGGCCAGATTCCTTTCCCTAACAAAATCCTGAAATCCCCCCAAGTCCCCTAAGTGAACCACAATGGATATAGCACCTTGAATGAAGTGTAAAGGCCAGTTCCTTTGAATAGAAGTGGAAGTGAAATCCATCTGGGCTATCATAATCCAGACTTTATCATTTTTTGATGGACCTTGATAAGAGAACAACAACCTCATTGCCAGCATGAATTCAGCTTGTACAATCACAGCAGATGCCGTGCTTGCCATGACACTGTCATATAGTTCATTTCCATCCCCTAACATTTCAGAGAACTCATTAGTGTATGTCGTTTTGGGGTAACTTTCAATAAAGTCAAAGCAGATTCCTTTCTGGGCAAACATTGAAACCACATTTGCTGTAAACCAATCTCCATCTTCATAGTTCAGAGAAATCATCCCAACCCACGTCCAGCCAAAATGTTGCAATAATTGGAGAATTCCCTTGTATTGAAGCATATTGTTAGGGAACATCCAGTGGAAAACATCTCCATGATTAACTGTAGATGCAGAACCATAGATGAGCTAAAGAAAGAAAAGCAATTGAAAGGTGGATATTGTAATAAACATGCAGAATTTAGTGACAGAATTGCTGAAATGTGTAAGGACAGTTTAAAACCATGTTTTGATCAGTTGATAAAGTCAGTAAAACACACATTTTTTCTCCTCAAAATTTTTGGTCATATTCCCAAATTTGCTTCTGCTTTTTCACTGTAGAATAAAAACAAAGAAACAGATAGAACCACACGCTCAAAGCACAGTGAAGGAAAAGCAGACAAGTGAAGAGTTCAAAAATACAAATAAGAATATGATCATGAGAATAATGAGCAATGATTATTGCAATAAAGGGAGAAGCCAGATTAATTATGGTTTTAATTAATTAATTAAATAAGTAATGTAAGCTGCACCTCAAATTTGGCTCAAGGTAGTGGTATATGGCAAGGACCTCGGGAAGGAGGAGGGAGAACCAGCTGAGAACCAGCATGTAAAAATATCTCAGCCCACAAAAGGAGAAAGGGTGACAGAAATGTTCCAGAGAGGACCCCGACTAATTTTTGGAGACTAAAAGAAAAAAATAATAGAATAGAAATAGAAATAATAGAAATAGAAATATAATTTATTTATTTATTTATTTGGAGGTTCTTCTATGCCGCCCTAATCTCTAAGGACTCAGGGCGGCGTAATAATAGAAATAGAAATAATAGGAATAGAAATAACAGGAATAGAAATAGAAATAGAAATAATAGAAATAGAAATAATAGAAATAGAAATAATAGAAATAGAAACAATAGAAATAGAAACAATAGAAATAGAAATAATAGAAATAATAGAATTAAAATTAGAATAATTATTAGAAATAGAATAGAAATAGAAATAGAATAGAAATAGAAATAGAATAGAAATAGAGAAGAGAAGAGAAGAGAAGAGAAGAGAAGAGAAGAGAAGAGAAGAGAAGAGAAGAGAAGAGAAGAGAAGAGAAGAGACCAGGAGAGAAGAGAAGAGAACCTTGGAGGTCTTCTAGTCCAGCCCCCTGCTCAAGCAGGAGAACCTATACCATTTCAGATAAGTGACTGTCTAGTCTCTTCTAAAAACATCCAGCGAGGGAGCATCCATGATTTCTGAAGGCAAACTGTTCCACAGGTTAATTGTCCTCACTATTAGTTTCAAGTTTCTCCTGAATTCCAGGTTGCTTCTGTCTTTGGTTAGTTTCCAAGCATTGTTTTTTGTCCTGCCTCTGGTACTTTGTACAATAATTTGACCCTCTCTTTTTATTCTATAATTTATTCTTTATTTTATTATAGAATATATATATAACATTCCATGTTCCATTTGAGATACTTGGGGATCAGCTACCGTACTGATCCCAAACATTTTCTAGTTTCTAATGCTTTGCCTAGTCATTGGATTCATTGAGCATTTTTACATACCAATATAGAGTATGTATTGTGTATGAGAAACATAAATAAAAACTGGCCAAAATAAAAATCTTAAGCTGGCCGAAACAGTCTTCTCTGTTAGTTTGTCAATTATTGACTTATTCAATGTTCTTAATTTTTTTGTTTGATGAGAATCCTTGGGAAAACTGACCTTCATTTTTTTTCATTGAAATGAATACCTTAAGTACTCAATAAATTAATTGTTTGAGATTAAAACCTTAACATTCCTGACCTGCTGTTTGGGAAGGAAGGAAGGAAGGAAGGAAGGAAGGAAGGAAGGAAGGAAGGAAGGAAGGAAGGAAGGAAGGAAGGAAGGAAGGAAGGGACATCTAAGATTCATTTGCATGGCTGGGGAGAAAAGGGGAGCATACCTCACCTGTTGTACCTTGTAGTTGCACAGAATATTTGCCATATCCAGAGAAATTTTTGTATAGGGTCCTCCAATGACAGCTACTTCATTGTTCTGGCCATCACACTTAAAATTGGGGATGAATTTGTCCTTTGTTGAAAGAAGTTCCAATGCACCACGATAGGTCCAACTTCCAATGAAGTTGCTGTTGTAAATTTGGAAGCCCAAGGTGATATTGGGTAGGAGGTGAGGGTTTTCATTGATTTCCTTCAAAGCAAATTCCAAGGCCAGAATATGCTGATAGTTTTGTGTCAAGTACCTGTAAGATGATGATATTAACTCACTATTCTCTATCTTTGGCATTTTAAATTTGGAAAAAAAACCCTATTAAAACATTTTTTTAAAATCTGACATCAAGCGAAAGGACAGGCCTATTTTTACTTGTCATCTTAAAATGAAAACTTGAATAATTGTCCAGATCTTACACATTTAATTAAAATTCTTATAGGCCGCCCAATCCCGTAGGACTCAGCTATGAAGCATATGAAGATGTCCCGTAAGACATCAGCTATGAAGCATATAGTTCATGCCACTTAGATGCGATTTCATCTGGAAAGTAATGCCCTTTTTCTCAGAAGCATCAGAGAAAATAGACTATGATTTTTGAAAGCTTGGACAATAATACATTAGTTCAGATATAACTTGCCAGAAGAATCTCTTTGAGGATTGATTGATGACAAAAGAATATCAGAAAGTTAAGGTAAAATCAAAGCATAAGACTAGGAACCTTGACAAATAAAAATTAATGAAGTCAAATCAAATCAAGTCAAGTAGCTTTTAGGTGACATAGCCTTTGCAAATAATCTGAGCAGAAATTTTGGAGCCTAAATTTTCCAGCATTGTTTTTGCAAGGAATACAGTAATATTACTTTAATAAATGTGGCCCGGGAAATGCATTGACTAATGCTCAACAACCAAGCAATCTACAGAGTTAGATTATTCACAAAAAAGGAAACTTCATTGAAGAAATGCAACAAATCTGAACATCTTACAATGGGAATCCAGGGTTTTCATGTGAGGGTGGGATTTCAAATGAGAGTGGTTCAGAAAGCACATAGATTTGGAACGTTATGACACCCAGGTTCAGCTGTCCTGCCTTTAAATATCTGGGAATGGGAAGAGGTTCGCTGACCAGACATCGACCAAGAGCAAAACTGTACATTATCTGAGACTGCAACAGTACCAACAGTGGAATCTTAACCACCATTTCAAGAAGCTGCCTGCTTATCTCTTCCTATCTCTAATTTAAATGTCCCAGAGCAGCCTCCCTCTGAGAGGACAGAGCATAAAATGTCAGGAAAAGATCTGATTTAAAATTGGCCTTTCTTCCAATTTTCTGCTTTAACAGCTCTCCAAGATATAGGGAAGATTCTTTGTGTCATTTAGTCTTGGTAGTTCTTGTCAGTAGTGACCAGAATTCCACTGAGAACTCAGAGAATAATTTGATAATGATAGTAGTGTAACAGGCTAGGATGTGGCAGGATAGGATAATAGGATATGGCAGATAATTTCCTACTTGTATTTAATATGTCCCCAGAACGATTATAGATTAACAGGAGGCATCTGTCATCCACTGAGAGAAATAAGACATGCAAAGTGAAGACAAATACTAATTCATTAAAAAAAAGAGGTTCATGATTCATCTCAACTAAAGGCTTAAAAGAAGATAGAAATGTCAAACTCAGGTCACCCTCAAAAGTTTTTTCAGTCATCCCCCCTATTTTTTCTTTAAAACTACCACTACATTCCACCACATACTAGTACCATCACAATTCTCCTTGTACCTAGGGCCACTGCTTTGAACCTAACATTTTTATCACACTTCCTTTCAAAGCCTTTTGTTAATTAAAGATCCAAACAATAACATTTACAGATTAACAGAGTTGGAAGGGACCTTGTAGGTCATCTAGTCCAACACCCCCATCCAAGTAGTTGACCCTACTTCATTTCTGACAAATGACAGTTCATTTCATTTTTTTTCCATTTCATTTATTTAGTTTGTCAAGCATGTACAAGATAACAGGTATAAATTTAAACATAAATATGAACATAGCAAATGGGTACAAATAAATGGAACCTCTTACAGACTTCTTAGGAACAGGGAGAGGTCAACAATAGACAGTCCAAGGTTAATGTTATTGGGGTTTGGGGATGTAACAACAGAATCTGGTAGAGCATTCCAGGCATTGACCACTCTGTTACTGAAGTCGTATTTTCTGCAATCAAGTTTGGAGCGGTTTACCATAGGTTTGTATCTATTGTGTGCTCATGTATTATTGTGGTTGAAGCTGAAGTAGTCATTAACAGGTAGAACATTGTAGCAGATAATTTTGTGTGCTACATTTAGGTCGGACCATAGGCAGTGTAGTTCTAGGTTGTCCCAAGCGCAAAATTTCAAGCCTGGTGGCATAAGGTATTTTATTGTGAGCAGAGGAGTGGAGTACTCTTCTCATGAAATACCTCTGGACTCGCTCAATTGTGTTAATGTCCGATATAGCAATAGCAATAGCAATAGCACTTAGACTTATATACCGCTTCATAGTGCTTTACAGCCCTCTCTAAGCGGTTTACAGAGTTCAGCATATTGCCCCCAACAATCTGGGTCCTCATTTTACCCATCTCGGAAGGATGGAAGGCTGAGTTAACCTTGAGCCGGTGAGATTTGAACAGCTGAACTGCTGAACTAGCAGTAGCCTGGTAGTGCTGCATTTAACCACTGCACCATCTCGGCTCTCTATACAGTGCGGATTCCAGGCAGATGAGCTGTATTCGAGAATTGGTCTAGCAAAGGATTTCTTTGCCCTAGTTTGCAGTACAATATTACCGGAGAAGAAGCTTCACAAGATTAGGTTGACAACTCTTAATGCCTTTTTGGCAATGCTGTTACAGTGAGCTCTGGTGCTTAGATCGTTTGAGATGAGTACTTCTAGGTCCTTGACAGAGTGAGGGTTGTCTACGAGGTCATATCCACCCAGCTTGTATTTGGTTTTCTGATTTTTTTGCCAATGTGCAATAGAGAACATTTGTTGGTTGAGATTTGGAGTTGCCAATTGTTTGACCATTCTGACACATAGTCAAGGTCGTTTTGTAGGGCAACAGCATTATCGGTGGTGTTGAATAGTTTTACATCATTAGCAAAGAGGACACAGCGCCTTATAATATGATTACAAAGGTTATTTTTGTAAAGTATAAAGAGTGTGGGGCCTAAAACACTGCCTTGGGTTCAATCTCTTCTTGAAAGGCTCCAGTGATGAAGCTCCCACAAACTCCGAAGGTAAGCTGTTCCATTAGTTAATTGTTCTCACTGTCAGAAAATTTCTCCTTAGTTCCAGGTTGAATCTCTCCTTGATCAGTTTCCATCCATTATTCCTTGTTAGGCCTTCAGGTGCCTTGGAAAATAGATTGACCCCTTCATTTCTGTGGCAGCCCCTCAAATATTGGAACACTGCTCTCATGTCTTCCCCTGGTCCTTCTCTTCACTAGATTAGCCATGCCCAGTTCCTGTAAAGTAAAGTCTTACACTTAGGCAAGAAAAAAATGGTCAGTTAGATGGTTTCCTTTGCATCATTCAATGCATGCAATGGGGCACACAATGACAGGTCTCTGCACTTTCCCCTCCAAAATGCTTAAATCCCTTCTCCATTTCTTCTAAAGCAAGCTTGGATATGTCTACGTGTCAAAAGGCTTCCTATCCACAATCCTTTCCAGGATAGGTGGAATAAGGATGCAGCTATTTCTCCATAAGACAACACACAATCTTCTTCATATTGGCCCAGATATCTATTTCTTTTTTCTATGTCATGGTATTTGGCTCTTCATCCCCACATCTTAGACCGTCTTGAAAAACTTAATAAATAGAACCAATGTCATATGAAAGTTGGATAGGGGACTTTGAGGCAGTCACTTTCTCTCAGCCCCAAACACCTCACAGGTTAGTATTTCCTTTAACTAGATAGGGGAAAGGAATAAGAATAATAACAACATGGTTGTTGTGGGGAAAAATAGGGGTAGGAAAAAGTATTAGGTATGTTCACCACCATACATTATCTATAAAAATAATAATGATTCTATCCCTTTGTTAATGCAGTCTAGGACTGTGTTGGGTTTTGTGGTAGGTGCAGAAAACTGCTGGCTTATATTTAAGTTTAAGTTTACTTTATTGTCATGGCACCTCGTACAACGAAATTAAATGCCATCCTCAGTGTACATTATACATAAGAAAACTATAAAAAATAAAACAAAAACACACATCCTTCACATCTATACAATTGAATTGAAAACCCCTGATACTGCACTAATATTACACTATACAGAAGAATTCAATATAGTTACTGCTCTGGGATTGAAGCTATTTTTCAGCCTATTTGTCCTTGTTTTTATTTTGTATTTGTTTATTTGTCAAGCATATATGATTATAAGCAAAGAATAAACAGTAAAACATGATTGAATATATATGTAATAGTACAAGCATGAATAAGAGTAAAAGAGGTATGAATATATGGGTACATTAGGAAATGAACGGTAGGCACAATTGTGTGCTTATGCACGCCCCTTGCCGACCTCTTAAGAATGGGGTGAGGTCGATAGTAGATAATCTGAGGTTGAAGTTTTTGGGATTAGGGGAAAAAACTACTGAGTCAGGTAAAGTGTTCCAGGCATTAACCACTCTGTTGTTGAAGTCGAATTTTTTGCAATCAAGTTTGGAATGGTTTACATTAAGTTTGTATCTATTGTGAGCTCGTGTATTATTGAGGTCGAAGCTGAAGTAGTCGTTAACAGGTAGGACATTGTGGCAGATAATTTTGTGAGCTACAATTAGGTCAGATTGAAATTTTCAAGTCCCAAAATTTCAAGTCTGGCTTCGTAAGGTATTCTGTTGTGAACAGAGGAATGTAATACTCTTCTTGTGAAGCATCTCTGGACATTCTCAATTGTGTTAATGTCTGATATGTAGTGTGGGTTCCAGACAGATGAGCTGTAATCAAGGATCGGTCTAACAAATGTTTTGTATGCTCTGGTTAAGAGTACAATGTTACCAAAGAAGAAGCTACGCAAGATTAGGTTAACCACTCTTAATGCTTTCTTAGCTATGTTGTTGCAGTGGGCTCTGGCACTTAGATCGTTAGAGATGAGTACTCCAAGGTCCTTTACTGAGTGAGGATCATCATCAAGGTCATGATCATCAAGTTCGTATTTTGTGTTTTGATAATTTTTGCCAATGTGTAAAACTGAGCATTTGTTGTTTGAGATTGGTAGTTGCCACTTGTTTGACCATTCAGAAACATAGTCAAGGTCTTTTTGAAGGGTTGTAGTATTGTCGGTGGTGTTGAATAGTTTTATATTATCTGCGAAGAGGACACAGTTGCTTTGTATATTATCACAAAGAATGAAGAGAGTAGGTCCTAAAACGCTTCCTTGGGGGACACCACTGTTAACAGGTACAGGGTTTGATAGAGCTGATCCTATTTTGACCACTTGTTGACTGTTTGCCAGGAATGCAGTTATCCATTTTTGTAGGGGGCCAGAGATGCCATAAGATTTTAGTTTATGGAGTAGTTTGTCCTGTACTGTCTGCCAGATGGCAATAGTTCAAAAAAGGGGTGCTCAGGATGAGATCGATCTTTAAGAATATTTTGAACTTTCTTAAGGCAGTGGGAGCTATAACGCTCTTCCAAGGAGGGGAGAAGGCAATCAATGATCCTCTGGGCAATGATGCTAACCCTCTGGAGCACTGTCCTATTTACCACTGTGCAATTAGCAAATCATACACAGGGTACAGTAAGTTAAGATTTTTCCGGTACAGCAAATGATTTTTCACCAGGTGTCCAAGATCCCATCAGTCACTATTATTGAGCCAGGTACCAAATTCAGTTTGGCATACCTTAAAACCAGGCTGAATTTATTACAGCAGCAGAAAATCTTTCTTTTCTAAAGAACAGGACATATTCATGTTGACTTCCCAAGTCTCTGGGGAATTGAATGTTCTCCTTAAGGAACTACACAGGTCTATAATATAAAATGGACTATAGAAGCCTCCTGTTGACATGCAATATTCATATTTTCTTGATGAATTCACTAAATAGGAGATTATGTGCTCTTTCAACTTCTTTCTCTGGATTCTCTGGAGAGTTCTAGGAGTTGCTTGCTAAACTACAGACACTAAAGAACTTGGTTAAGGCTCCTCTGGAGAGTAGTAGTATAGAAATAGCAAAACAAAATCTCTCAGATATGTCTGCAATATGACGTGACTAAAAGAATAGAATATGGAGATTAAAATTAATGTTTGGAATTAATTTCTGTCTTTCAGTCAAAAAACATCCTTGAACAATTATGCTCTCCTCTCAATATATAGGAAATTAATCGTTTTTTAAAAAGAGTACAAACAATTGCATTAGTATTTTAAAATACAACATGGTTTCATTTCAGCCTAGGGATATCTCTAAACCGCAAAAACTTTCATAAGACTGAGATATTTTCATAAACTTTATTTTCAAAGGTAAACATCTGGCTTATCACATAGAGTTGTCAAAAATGTTCAGTAAAAAACTTGGAAATTTTATTTCCTCTTCACTAGCTGTTCTCTTTTATTTAGTTCAGGCCGTAATATAATAATATAACATTTGGGTAAAAAAATGCAAGCCAATAACCCTGCACTGGAGCCAGAGATGGAGAAGATTTCCACAGCTACCATGTGTTTGCCCTTGGTGCTCAGATAGGCTGGGAAAAAAGACAACCACACACTGCAGAAGATCAGCATGCTGAAGGTGATGAACTTGGCTTCATTAAAGGTGTCAGGTAAGTTCCTAGCTAGGTAGGCGACCAGGAAACTGACTAGGGCAAGAATGTTCATGAAGCCCAAGATACAGTAAAACATGTAGGTCGACCCTTCATTACATTCCAGTATAATTTCTTTATGCAGGGAATACATGTCAAAATTTGGAAATGGGGCAGAGGTTGCCAGCCAAATTGTACAAAGAGAAGCTTGAAGAATGGAGCAAGAAAAGACAATAGTAATAGCCAGTCTGTTCCCTACCCATTTCCTTATTCCAGATCCTGGCTTGGTGGCCATGAAAGCAAGAACTACAATGACCGTCTTGGCCAGCACACAAGAAATTGCTACTGAAAAAATGAAGCTAAAAGCAACTTGTCGAAGGAGACATGTCAGTACTGTAGGCCGACCAATGAAAAGAAAAGCAGAAAGGAAGGAGAAGAGAAGAGAGGTGAGGAGAAGGTAGGAGAGGCTCTGGTTGTTGGCTTTGACAATCGGTGTGTCATTGTGTTTAATGAATATAGCAAGCACAAGTACTGTCATGGAAGCAAAGGAGAATGCAAACACCAAAGACGTAATTCCTAAAGGTTCTTGATAAGACAAGAAGGTGATCTCTTTGTCAATGCATGCATTTTGATGGTAATTTGCATATTGCTGTCCTGGACATGGGACACAGTCATCTGCATCTGAAAAAGAAGATAGTACATTGTTTATATTGCTACAACTGAAATCAAAATTAAATTCCTGAGCGTTTGTTTGTTAGAATGGATAGGAAAAAATATTTTCTTCTGCATTCCCAACTCTGATCCCTGGTAAGATGAATCGGAATTTCAGCTGCATCACATACTGAGATGTGAAAATCTTAACTTTCAAATGAAATGTGAGGCAAATACTCTTGTATAATAGAGGCACAAATCAACCAATCAACACCTTACTTCTTTTTTTTAATTTTTAAAAAATGTATAATACAATTTAAAAACATTGGACATGACGTAACAATCCAGTTTGAACATTTCCATCAAGTTATTTCTCCTCCTGAATACAATTCTTTATCTCTATATAAATACAGTATGTACAAACTTTATATACAATACTAAATCCATTTTTCCTATTTGCTAACATAAGACTGTCTCTATCTCCAACTTGTCACTGATTCATAATCCTAACAGTCCTCCTCGATTCCCACCAATGGTATAATTTATCCCAGATTTCAAAATATTCTGATTCATTCTTATCTTTCAGATAAGACCGAATCCTGTCCATTTTGGCACAAGACAGTATAGCAATAGCAATAGCACTTAGACTTATATACCGCTTCATAGTGCTTTCCAGCCCTCTCTAAGCGGTTTACAGAGTTCAGCATATTGCCCCCAACAGTCTGGGTCCTCATTTTACCCACCTCGGAAGGATGGAAGGCTGAGTCAACCTTGAGCCTAGTGAGATTCGAACAGCTGGACTGCTGAACTAGCAATCAGCTGAAGGTCGCAATGCTGCTTTTAACCACTGCGCTATCTCAGCTCCTATCTCAGTATTTTTTGTAATACCTCTTCCTCTGTGCGAGTTTCTGTATTCTTCCATTTTTGTGCAAAAGCCAGTCTAGTAGCAGTCCAAATATGCAACATCAAATATACTTTTCCCTTATCATATTTATCTATGGTTATACCCAATGGGAAAAGTTCAGGTTTTAGCTCTATCTCTAAAATTAATATTTCTTCCAACCATTGTCTTATCATATTCCAAAATTCACAGGCTTTGGAATACTCCCACCACATGTTTTAGTAGGGCCCTGGAGCTATTTTGCATTTAACACATAGGTGAAAGACTTGGGCTTATTTTGGCTAACCTCGATCAATACCTTACTTCTTGTTCAATGATCAAATTGTATTGATGTATATCTTACCCTCTTGTTCTGAAATCTTTCCTTCTGCACATGGAAGGCAGTCATAGCAACAGAACAGCTTCCCTTCTTTCATGGTTTTTCTATGACCTGAAAGGCAATGATCATTGCACACAGAAAGGGGCTGAACCTGAAACGCAAGGAAGAAAAAAAAGAAAGAAAAAGAAAAATGTTGAATTAGGCATTGTCAATGGGGGGGGGGCATAGAATATATTAATTTATTCTCATGTATCCCGCTTAGAGTCCAATATCATCTGTTCAATTAGAAATTTTTGATTCAGTTATGTTTATAAAAAATGTATGTAAATAGTAATATACCCAGCAAACAGTAATACACCCAGCAAAAGCCAATGAAATCATTATAAAGAAGCTCTGGAAAGTCAACAGATGGATACCAATTCAACAGATGGTGTGCAGTTTTCTACTTGATTTATTTCGCCTAATGAGCCACAGTAGCACAGTGGTTAGAGTGCAGTACTGCAGGCTACTTCTGCTGACCACCAGCTGCCTGCAATTTGGTAGTTAGAATCTCACCAGGCTCAAGGTTGGCTTAGCCTTCCAGCCTTCCGAGGTGGGTAAAATGAGGACCCAACTTGTTGGGGGCAATATGCTGACTCTGTAAAACTGCTTAGAGAGAGCTGTAAAGCATTGTAAAGTGGTATATAAGTCTAAGTGCTAAGCGCTATTGCTAATGAGATTCTTTTTAGAAACAAGTACTTTATTTCCTTGTAGCTAGCCATAACATAACCTCCAACATCCAAAACTGATTAATTGATTAGTTGCAGGGAAGAAATTTGTGTTTTGGATTTTATTGATCACATAAATAAAATCTTCTCCAGGATGATCCTTCATTTATTTATTATTATTTATTAGTTGCATTTGTATGCCGCCCACTCCACAGAGACTCTGGGCTGCTCACAACAGTAAAAATTCACATGCAGCAACAAATATAAAAAGCATTTAAAAAAATAGATATTAAAACATTTAAAAACATTAAAAACCACAATTTAAAAACCCATACAATAAATCATTCATGGGGCCAAGAGTGATCGATTCATCAATATGGTTATGCAAATCTTCCAACATTGCACTCATCATTTACAATCAAGTCCATCCATCTTGCTGCTTGCAGTCCTCTTTTCCCCTTTCCTTCCACCTTTCCTAAAATTATAAATTTATCAAAATATAATAATTTGAGCTTAGTTATTGGTGCTTTAAGTGAGAACTCTGGGTTGATTTGACTGATGATCCATGGTGCTTGTTTTCCAGGTTATCCATGATATTCTCACCTGTCTTCTTCAAAACCAACTTTTAAAACCATCAATACTCTTTCCTTCCTGTTTCTTTAGAATCCAGCTTTTACTTCCATAGAGAATCAGATAGAAATGCCTTATCTGCATGATTCTAATTATTATCTGATAAAAGTGCTAAGGGGTGGTCCTTTTACTGTTGCAAACTAAAAAGTACTGGTGGAACCTGAAATATAGAACCTAATCACAAATTTAATACCTTCACTCTCAGTTCTAAGGTAGGTTATTATACATTGTTTCCTTTATATTTAATCATAATCCCATTTTTCCCACAGTGTTTCTCAACTGTAATTACTTGAGCTGCCAGATAGCAATAGCAATAGCACTTAAACAAATACACTGCTTTACAGTGTTTTACAGCCCTCTCCAAGCGGTTTACAGAGTCAGCCTGTTGCCCCCAACAATCTGGATCCTCATTTTACCCACCTCGGAAGGATGGGAAGACTGAGTCAACCTTGAACCTGGTGAGATTCGAACTGCAAAATTGCAGGCAGCCGGCAGTCAGCAGAAATAGCCTGCAGTACTGCACTCTAACCACTGCGCCGCTGTGGCTCAGTTGCATTTTCCATTATAAGGGGTGTTATCAACTTATCACAGTTTATTGATATTTCTTCCTCTTTTGAAAGAATGCTCATTTCCCCTTATATTCAGCAATAAGTCTAAATGTACTGGTTTCTGACTTTAGCATTTAGCAACTACACAAGGATGGAATTGTTGTCTTTTCAGTTTTCTTCAAAGAGAATAGAAGATTGAACCCCTTGTAAACTTCAGGTCACCAGAACCATTAATAGGGAGATTAAAAAAAAAAACTATTGAGATGTTAATCATGACTATGAAATACACCACATCTTGACTGGTCGCTCTTCTCTGCACTTGTTCTAGAGTCTCAACATCTTTTTTACATTGTGGCAACCAAAACTGGATGTAGTATTCAAAGTGTCGCCTTACCAAGGCATTATAAAGTGGTATTAACACTTCACATGATCTTGATTCTATCCAGTGGTGGGATCCCGCTGGTTTAACAACTGGTTCAGTGGTTGCACACTTTGCGTGCGCACGCACCTGATGCTGCAAGCCCATGCGCAGTTTAACAAAAACTTACCTTCTGAGTTACTGCTGGGGAGAAACACAGCTGAGGCAGGGCAATCCGCTCTTCTGTGCAAATCAGCTGAGAAGATATAGGTCAGTAAAGCGCGTGCGTGGGTGGGCCCACCTGATCGTTGGAGCGAACCGGTTTGCTCCCAGCTGATTGTCGGAGCATCCGATTCGCCCAAACCAGTCCAAACTGGTAGAATCCCACCCCTGATTTTTATCCCTTTGTTTATGCAGCCTAGAATTCTGTTGGCCTTTTTGGCAGCTGCAGCACACTGCTGGCTCATATTTAAGTGATTGTCCACTAGGACTCCAAGATCCCTCTCACAGTCACCACTATTGAGCAAAGTACCACATATACTGTACCTGTGCATTTTGTTTTTCTTGCCTAAATGTAGAACATTACTTTTTTCCCCATTAAAATTTGTTTTGTTAGATAGCACCCAGTGTTCAAGTCTGTCAAGATCCTTAAGCCTATCTTCTGGAGTGTTGGCTATTCCAACTTTGCGTCATCTGCAAATTTGATGAGTTCCCCATCTCAACAAATTTGAAAAAAGAAACTGAAGGGCTGCCAGCTTTGAGCCATGATTAATGGGAACACTGACTTTATGAGTATGGAAATTCTCAGTCATCCAGGTCAATGCTGTCCCAAAGGTGCTTTTTCAAGAGGAAACTGGACTTTCTTGTTTATCCTTGAAAATGTTTTGCTTCTCATCCAAGATGTTTCTTGGTCCAGTTTCCTTTTGAAAAAGCACCTTTGGGACAACACTGATTTGAGTTTATACAAGTACTATTTGTGAGAACATTAGCTTGTTCTCATATTTGATTAAATTGATCATGGTTCCCTTGTTCTTTGTTTTCTTCATTCTTTTTCCTTCCAAACATTCAATTCACTAAAAAAAAAGTCTGAATGGATTTCTGTATGATAGCATCCATGAATTAGAGACGTCTAAATATTATAAAAATATACAACAATAACAAAACCTAATAATACAGTTAGACAATTTATGATAGTGTAAGATAAGTAGGTATGAGAATTATATTAGCATAAGTGTATTGGGTTCCTTAGCATCTTACTTTAAGATGTAATTGTTTCTTTGCTTATTTTTATTATGCATATATGACCAAAGCAGTTTATTATTGCACAAATCTTCAAAATAAAAGGGAACAACAGGTATAAATAAATGGTGACTGTAGAAAGCAGTCAACGTCTAACAAATGAAAGACTTCACAAACTTTTTGGCAAACTATAGAACAATGTCCAAAATGTTCCCCCAAATAGAGGGGGTTAAGGATCTTTCCATTGTTGTTGTTGCTGTTATTAGTCTAATATTAAAGTATTATTTATTAATTCCATATAATATTTTTGTGGGGGTTTGTAGAGTAATCTAACACTTTATGAAGGGAAGCCAAAGTACTAAAGAGTTTGAGGACCTCTGCTATAGAATATGGTCTTGGAATCTTTGCTTTTAACATTGTCTTTGAAAGGATGGTCACACAACAGATACATCCAGCCTACCTGATTAAAACTGGTGGGCCAAACAATGGCCTTCTCCTGAATGGTGAACTTCATTTCTTCAGATGTATGTACATCTAAACTTCCAACTTTGACTCTAAGCAGGGACTGGTTTGGCAAAGTGATCCAGTTGATTAGATCAAATCCTGACACCAATTGTCCACTTTCATCAAAGGAAACTGGCTCCCCAGCATTATTGTTAAATGAGACAATCCTCAGAAAATGATGCAACTCAAATTAAAAAAAGAAATAAAGAGGTTATAAAAATGATTAAGCCAAGGACCAAAAGGACTTTTGGAAGAAAGCAATCCCCAATATTTTCTTGATTAATTATTGCTTTCTATCATGGTTTTCCTTTAAGAAAACAAGAATCCAATGTGCTGGACAAGACTCAGAGTACATCAGTAAGATGGTACCCAAAGCTGAGCTTCTAAGATCCAAGTGCCTGGTTGATTGGTTACTACCTGTCCATCCGGCTGGATGTGGAAGTCCCACAGGATCTTAGGAGCTCAGCTTTGGGTACCACTTACTGATGTACTCCTGGATGCTCTGAGTCTTTTCAGCACAGTGGATTCTTGTTTTCTTAAAGAGAAGATGCATTTTCCTTTAAGAGAAGGGAAGATGGTACCCAAAGCTGAGCTCCTAATATCCATGTCAAAAATTGATGAAGGAAGGGTCTCTCTCTTCTCCTCCCCAGTGCATATACCATCAAAATTCTTCTCTCCACTGGAATTGGGTAACACACATTGAAATGCATCTTCTCCTCTAAGAAAACAAGAATCCACTGTGCTGGACAAGACCCAGAGCATCCAGGAGTACATCAGTAAGATGGTACCCAAAGCTGACCTCTTAAGATCCTGTGGGACTTCCACATCCAGACAGATGGGCAGGTAGTCAATCAATCAATCAATCAGACATAGTGGTAGTAGATGAGGACCAAAAGGCAAAGATGATGATAGAGGTAGCAGTGCCAAATAACAGGAACATCAGGGAGATGGAGTATGAATAGCTGGAGTACTACCAGGGCATTAAAGAGGATCTAAAGAGGAGGTGGATAATCTCAGGGGGGTGGCAAGGATGGTGGTCATTCCTCCATCCTGGTGCTACTTGACCTCTCAGTGGCTTTCGATACCATTGACCATGGTATCCTTCTGCACCGTCTTGGCGAGGTGGGAGTGGCAAGCACTGTTTTATGGTGGTTTTCCTCCTACCTCTCCGACAGGATGCAGTTGGTGTTGATAAGACAGAGGTCAACCCCTAGGCTCCTGATTTGCGGGGTGTCTCAGGGCTCAGTCCTCTTGCCCATCCTGTTTAACATCTACATGAAACCACTGGGTGAGATCATCTGATGACACGGGGTGAGGTTTCAGCAATATGCTGATGATAACCAGTTGTACATCTCATCCCGTCTCAATTCAGGGAAGCAGTGGATGTAATGTGCCGATGCCTAGATGATGTTACGGTCTGGACGGGAATGAACAGGCTCAAGCTCAACCCTGACAAGACTGAGTGGCTGTGGATATTACCCCCTAGGGATTATGTCGATTGCCCCTCCTTGGTTCTTGGGGAAGAGAAATTAACTCCCTCAGAACAGGTTCACAATTTGGGTGTTCTCCTAGACCCACAGCTAAAATTGGATCAACAACTGGCAGCTGTGACTAGGGGGACTTTGCACAGGTTCGCCTGGTGCACCAATTGCGACCCTACCTGGAGAGGGAGGCCTTACTCACAGTCACTCACGCCCTCATCACCTCACAGCTGGACTTCTGTAACACTCTACATGGGGCTACCCTCAAAGAGTATCCAGAGACTGCAACTGGTGCAAAATGCAACTGCGTGAGCTGTAGTGGGTGTTCCAAGATACACCCATGTAACACCTATTCTTCGCCAGCTCCATTGGCTGCCCATTAGTCTCTGGATGCAATTTAAGGTGTTGGTTTTAACCTTTAAAGCCCTATATGGCTCAGGGCCAGGTTACCTCTGGGACCGCATCCTACCGCATACCTCCCTATGACCGGTTAGGTCCCACAGAGTTGGTCTCCTCCAGGTCCCATCAACCAAGCAATGCTGGTTGGTGGGACCACGGGGGAGAGCCTTCTCTGTGGGAACTCCGTCTCTCTGGAACCAACTCCCCCCAGAGATCCGGATTATCCCCACCCTGCTGCCTTCCGAAAAGCCATGAAAGCATGGCTCTTCCTGCATGTGGGGTGAAACAAAGATCAATTCCCCATGTATGAATGGTAGTTTGTTTTTAATTTTTGTGATCATTTTAATTTTTATTATTGTGTCTTATTGATTGTTCTTTCCTTGTGTCGTATGCCGCCCTGAGTCCTGCGGGAGTTGGGCGGCCTATAAGAACAACTAATAAATAAAAAAATAAATAAAAAATATAAATATAAATATAAATATATAAATATATAAATATAGAAATATAGAAATATAGAAATATAGAAATATAGAAATATAGAAATAAATAAATAAATAAATAAATAAATAAATAAATAAATAAATAAATAAATAAATAAATAAATAAATAAATAAATAAATAAATAAATAAATAAATAAATAAATAAATAAATAAAGTGGGAGAGTGGCTCCAACAAATCCTAGGAAGAACATCAGAGCTTTGTGTCCCAAAGGGTTGCTAGGAACGACTGAGATATTGAGCAATACACACACACACACACACACACACACAGAGAGAGAGAGAGAGAGAGAGAGAGAGAGAGAGAGAGAGAGAGAGAGAGAGAGAGAGAGAGAGAGATGGAGGGAGGGAGGGAGGGAGGGAGGGAGGGAGGGGGAGAGGGAGAGGGAGAGGGAGAGGGAGAGGGAGAGGGAGAGAGAGAGAGAGAGAGAGAGAGAGAGAGAGAGAGAGAGAGAGAGGAGAGAGAGAGAGAGAGAGAGAGGAGAGAGAGAGGAGAGAGAGAGAGAGAGAGAGAGAGAGAGAGAGAGAGAGAGAGAGAGAGAGAATGATACCTGCCATGATTCTTGATGGAGACGATTCGGTTGACTTTTATCTGGCACAGCTTTGTGTTTCCTTTTGAATGAATATAGAGCATGCAAGGCATGTACCACAGCATAGACTGCATTGTAGATGGTGTAACTGTGGCTATTCATGTTCATGTCAAAAATTGAAGAAGGGAGAGTTTCTATCTTCTCCTCCCCAGTGCATATACCATCAAAATTCTTCTCTCCACTGGAGTTGGGGAATGCACATTGAAATGCATCTTCCCAAAAATCCTTGAGAAAGCCATCTTCTGGATTGGTGGCCAGATTCCTTTCCCTAACAAAATCCTGAAATCCCCCCAAGTCCCCTAAGTGAACCACAATGGATATAGCACCTTGAATGAAGTGTAAAGGCCAGTTCCTTTGAATAGAAGTGGAAGTGAAATCCATCTGGGCTATCATAATCCAGACTTTATCATTTTTTGATGGACCTTGATAAGAGAACAACAACCTCATTGCCAGCATGAATTCAGCTTGTACAATCACAGCAGATGCCGTGCTTGCCATGACACTGTCATATAGTTCATTTCCATCCCCTAACATTTCAGAGAACTCATTAGTGTATGTCGTTTTGGGGTAACTTTCAATAAAGTCAAAGCAGATTCCTTTCTGGGCAAACATTGAAACCACATTTGCTGTAAACCAATCTCCATCTTCATAGTTCAGAGAAATCATCCCAACCCACGTCCAGCCAAAATGTTGCAATAATTGGAGAATTCCCTTGTATTGAAGCATATTGTTAGGGAACATCCAGTGGAAAACATCTCCATGATTAACTGTAGATGCAGAACCATAGATGAGCTAAAGAAAGAAAAGCAATTGAAAGGTGTTTATTGCAATAAACATGCAGATTTAGTGACAGAATTGCTGAATTGTGTAAGTACAGTTTAAAACCATGTTTTGATCAGTTGATAAAGGCAATAAAACACAGAATTTTTCTCCTCAAAATTTTTGGTCATATTCCCAAATTTGCTTCTGCTTTTTCACTTCCGAATAAAAACAAAGAAACAGATAGAACCACACGCTCAAAGCACAGTGAAGGAAAAGCAGACAAGTGAAGAGTTCAAAAATACAAATAAGAATATGATCATGAGAATAATGAGCAATGATTATTGCAATAAAGGGAGAAGCCAGATTAATTATGGTTGTAATTAATTAATTAAATAAGTAATGTAAGCTGCACCTCAAATTTGGCTCAAGGTAGTGGTATATGGCAAGGACCTCGGGAAGGAGGAGGGAGAACCAGCTGAGAACCAGCATGTAAAAATATCTCAGCCCACAAAAGGAGAAAGGGTGACAGAAATGTTCCAGAGAGGACCCCGACTAATTTTTGGAGACTAAAAGAAAAAAATAGTAGAATAGAAATAGAAATAATAGAAATAGAAATATAATTTATTTATTTATTTATTTGGAGGTTCTTCTATGCCGCCCTAATCTCTAAGGACTCAGGGCGGCGTAATAATAGAAATAGAAATAATAGGAATAGAAATAATAGGAATAGAAATAAAAGAAATAGGAATAATAGGAATAGTAATAGAAATAACAGGAATAGAAATAGAAATAGAAATAATAGAAATAGAAATAATAGAAATAGAAATAATAGAAATAGAAATAATAGAAATAGAAATAATAGAAATAATAGAATTAAAATTAGAATAATTATTAGAAATAGAATAGAAATAGAAAAAGAGAAGAGAAGAGAAGAGAAGAGAAGAGAAGAGAAGAGAAGAGAAGAGAAGAGAAGAGAAGAGAAGAGAAGAGAAGAGAAGAGAACCTTGGAGGTCTTCTAGTCCAGCCCCCTGCTCAAGCAGGAGAACCTATACCATTTCAGATAAGTGACTGTCTAGTCTCTTCTAAAAACATCCAGTGAGGGAGCATCCATGATTTCTGAAGGCAAACTGTTCCACAGGTTAATTGTCCTCACTATTAGTTTCAAGTTTCTCCTGAATTCCAGGTTGCTTCTGTCTTTGGTTAGTTTCCAACCATTGTTTTTTGTTTTGCCTCTGGTACTTTGTAGAATAATTTGACCCTCTCTTTTTATTCTATACTTTATTCTATATTTTATTATAGAATATATATATATAACATTCCATGTTCCATTTGAGATACTTGGGGATCAGCTACCGTACTGATCCCAAACATTTTCTAGTTTCTAATGCTTTGCCTAGTCATTGGATTCATTGAACATTTTTACATACCATATACAGTATGTACTGTGTATGAGAAACATAAATAAAAACTGGCCAAAATAAAAATCTTAAGCTGGCCGAAACAGACTTCTCTGTTAGTTTGTCAATTGTTGACTTATTCAATGTTCTTAATTTTTTTGTTTGATGAGAATCCTTGGGAAAACCTGACCTTCATTTTTTTTTCATTGAAATGAATACCTTAAGTACTCAATAAATTAATTGTTTGAGATTATAACCTTAACTTTCCTGACCTGCTGTTTGGGAAGGAAGGAAGGAAGGAAGGAAGGAAGGAAGGAAGGAAGGAAGGAAGGAAGGAAGGTAGGAAGGAAGGAAGGAAGGAAGGAAGGAAGGAAGGAAGGAAGGAAGGAAGGAAGGAAGGAAGGTAGGTAGGTCTAAGATTCATATATATAGCTAGGGAGAAAAAGGAGCATACCTCACCTGTTGTACCTTGTAGTTGCACAGAATATTTGCCATATCCAGAGAGATTTTTGTATAGGGTCCTCCAATGACAGCTACTTCATTGTTCTGGCCATCACACTTAAAATTGGGGATAAATTTGTCCTGTGTTGAAAGAAATTCCAATGCACCACGATAGGTCCAGCTTCCAATGAAGTTGCTGTTGTAAATTTGGAAGCCCAAGGTGATGTTGGGTAGGAGGTGAGGGTTTTCATTGATTTCCTTCAAAGCAAATTCCAAGGCCAGAATATGCTGATAGTTTTGTGTCAAGTACCTGTAAGATGATTAAAGTAACTGACAATTCTCTATTTCTGGCATTTTAAAGCTGGAAGAGAACTATTAAGATATCTTTTCTTGATCCTGACATCAAGTGACAGGACAGGCATATTTTTCCTTGCCATCTCTAAATGAAATCTTGACAATGGGAAAACTGTCCAGATCTTACATAGCAAATACGAAGCATATAGTTCATGCCACTTAGATGTGTTTTTATTTGGAAATATACTGTATTTGGGAAGTTTAGACAATAATAATATTGTTCATATTTTACTCTATGAGGATTGATTGATTGATTGATTGAGGGCAAAGAATTCCAGAAGGTTAAGAGAAAATTAAAACGTAAGAATAGGAACCTTGACAAATAAAAGCTACTCAAGTCAAATCAAGTAGTCATTAGGTTATATAGCTTTTGAAGATAATGTGAAAGGAAATTTTGGAGCCTACATTTTCCAGCATTGTTTTTGAAAATAGCACAATAATATCACATTAATAACAGAATAACAAAGTTGGAAGGGACATTGAAGGTCTTCTTGTTCAATCCCCTGCTCAAGCTGGAAACCCTATACCATTTCAGACAAATTGATGTCCAATCTATTCTTAACAACCTCCAATGTTGGAGTACCCAGAATGTCTGGAGGCAAATTATTCCACTGATTAATTGTTCTGTCACGAAATTTCTTCTTAGTTCTAGATTGGTTCTCTCCTTGATTAATATCTGTCAATTGCTTCTTGTCCTGCCTTCAGGCACTTTGGAAGATAGGTTGATGCCCTCTCCTTTGTGGCAGCCCCTTAGTAATAAATGTGGCCCATGAAATACATGAAATGCATTGACTAATGTTCAACTACCAAACAACCCACAGAGTCAGATTATTCACAGCAATTGCAGTTCATTTAACAAATACAACAAATCTGAATGTCTTACAAGGGAAATCCAGGTTCTTCATCTGAGGGCGGGATTTCAAATCCAAACAATTCAGAATGCATGAATGTTTGAAATGTTATGACCCCAAGATTCAGTTGTCCAGTCTTTAAGTATCTAGGAATGGGGAGAGGTTTACTGACTTGACACTGAACAAGAGCAAAGCTGTACATTATCTGAGACTGCAAGAGTACCAACAGTGGAATCTTAACCATTATGTTAAAAAAAAAACACCCTGCCTGTTCTTCTCTTCCTATCTGTAATTTAAATATCCCCGAGCAGCTTTCCTCTGAGAGGACAGAGCATAAAGTATCAGGAAAAGATCTGAGGAAAATTGGGCTTTCTGTTGTAGCAGCTCACCAAGATATAGGGAAGATTCTTGGTGTTATTTAGTCTTAGTTGTCTTGCCAGCAGCAAACAGAATTCAACTGAGAACTCAGAGAAGAATTTGATAATGTTACGAGAGTAACCGGCTAGGATATGGCATGATAGGATAATAGGATGTGGCAGATAATTTCCTATTTAGAGCTGCATTTATCCTGGCCCAACAATTATAGATTAACAGGAGACATCTGTCATCCATTGGGAGTAGTAAAACATGCAAAGTAAAGACAAATCCTAACACGGAAGAGTTTCCAGATTGATTTCAACTAATGGCCTGGAATTGGATAGAAATGTCATACCCAGGTCACCCCAATTTTTTTTTTCAATTCAACTCCCATTTTTTATATCTGCCACTACCTTTGCTCTTCCACTACTATTACCACTATGCTCCTTGCATCTACTGCCACTGCTTTTAATCAAACATGTTATCACACTTCCTTTCAAGGCCTTTTTTAAATTAAGAATCCAATGATGCCATTTGTCAATTAGAAGGTATTCTTTGCATCAGTGAATGCAGGCAATGGTGCATGCAGTGCGAGATATCTGCACTTTTCCCTCCAAGATGCTTCAATCTCTCCTCCAGGTCTTTTAAAGCAAGATTGGATATATGTCCCCCTGTCAAAATGCTTTCTATCCACAATCCTTTCCATGATAGGTGGGATGAGGATGAAAGAATAATAATAGCAACTGGGTAGTTGTGGGGAAAATAGGAAGTAATAGTATTAGGCATGTTCACCACTTTAAGTGATAAAAATAATGAAGGTGATTTTTTAAAAAAAAGCCCAAAGTAAATAAATAAGATCCATGTATTAAATATGGATGCATTTTTAAATAATTCCACTGAAAACTTTGCCTTTTTACTGTATTGCAATCTTTTCTTCTGGACACTGACCTTACCAAAAATAAGCAAAGTCCTTTATTAGTTTTCCATTTTTGCTTTAAAATAAACTTAAGATACAGCTAATACTACAGATTAGTTACCTGTCCAAAGCAATAGGTGTAGGGTAATTATAATACATGAGGAGACTTTCCTTAGCAGATTCAGAGCACTGTGTCAGTTAACCATGCTTTAAGAAGTAAATTTAACTAAAGGGACTAAAATTTTTATTTTGACTGATGAAATTACTTGGATGAGTAACCAAACATCTCAGATGAACAAACTTTGGCCCAGTTGCCATGATTTAATCTATTTTACATATTTTTGGCCTGGATGATTGAGTTTTCATTAACAAATTGCAGTACATTTTGGGGAGAAACCCCTGCAATTGATGAGGGAGGAGTTGGTACATTCCAATGATTCTCTGACACGCTGCCTAACTAAATGTTTTATTCTGACAGGCAAAGTTACTGTCAGGCCTGGAAGCCATCTTTTACCTTTTTGTATTCAGGCCTGCCACATCAATGGGGGTGTTTATTGGAATGCTGACAGTTACTTGGATGAGTAACAAAACATCTCATATTAACACATTTTGGTCTAGTTGCCATGATTTAACTTATTTTAGATACTTTTGGCCTGAATGATTGCATTTTCATTGACAATGCATTTTGGGGAGCAACCCCTGCAGTTGATGTGGCAAAAGGTGGTACATTCCAATGACTCTCTGTGTCGTGATTGACACACTGTGCAGCCTGTTCGCAATCAGAAAATGGTAATGGGAGGGAAGAGGGAAAGGATTGGAATGTGAGGGTGGTCTGGGAGGGAAACTCTGGAATGCAAGCATGTCATCTGGAAGCCTGAGCCAGGTTCACCTCAAGGTCACCAACTTCTGAGAATGTCCAAGGCAGACAGATTATTCTCAAAACAACCCAAGAGCAACTGATTGGTGGACAAAGGACCCTGGGAGGAGGAGGGGCAAAAGGGGGATTTATCTTATAATTTGTGAAATTTTAGAACTGGCTTTTCCACATGGCTTTCCGGTAAAGCATGGGTGTCAAACTTGCTGAATCATGTTGCCATCATGTGACATATCGTGACGTTATTTCTCTTTGTGAAATGAGTAACAAAATATCTCATTTTAACAATATGATTGATCCAGTTGCCATTATTTCACCTTTTTAAAAAATATATTTAAACAGTAAAGACTTTGATAATATGAGCTCAACTCCTGTCTACTTTTTCTTAGTCATAGAACAGGAATGATTTACTATTCCCTTTCTTCAGGATGTTATTTCATTTCCCAATTTAATCTCCCAACGACCAGTGAGAGCCCACAGGGTCGGTCTCCTCCAGGTCCCATCAGCTAAACAGTGTCGGCTGGCAGGCCCTCGGGGGAGGGCCTTCTCTGTGGCGGCCCCGGTTCTCTGGAACCAGCTACCTCCTGAGTTCTGTACTACCCCCCCCCCCCCTTATTGGCCTTCCGTAAAGCCATTAAGACCTGGCTTTTCCGACAGGCCTGGGGCCATTGACCTCTGGTGATGAGAGACGAGGTCAGCCCATGAATGCTGGATGAATGTAATTTTAATGTATTTTTAAATCTGTTTCTAAATTTTAAATTTTCTATTTATGTTTCTTTCTGTTGTGAGCCGCCCAGAGTCCTTCGGGAATTGGGTGGCATAGAAATGTAAATAAATAAATAAATAAATAAATAAATAAATAAATAAATAAATAAATAAATAAATAAATAAATAAATAAATAAAAAATAAATAAATAAATCAATCAATCAATCAATCAATCAATCAATCAATCAATCAATCAATCAATCAATCAATCTAATTTCTGGAAATTCCTGGATGTATTTCAATTTAAAGGACCTTGGAATCCTAGTGGACAATCACTTAAAAATGAGTTAGCAGTGTGCAGCAGCAGCCAAAAAAGCTAATACAATTCTTGGTTGTATAAACAGGCAAATTATCAAAATCATGTAAAGTATTAGTACCGCTTTATAAAACCTTAGTAAGACCACATCTGGAATACTGCATCCAGTTTTGGTCACCACATTACAAAAAAGATGTTGAGAAGAGCAACTAAGAAGAGCAACTAAGATGATTAAAGGCCTGGAGATAAAAACATATGAAGAACAGTTGCAGGATTTGGGTTTGGCTAATTTAGAGAAAAGGACTAGAGGGAACATGATAGCAGTATTCCAGTATTTGAGGGGTTGCCACAAAGAGGAAGGGGTCAATTTTCCAAAGCACCAGAGGCAGGACAAGAAACAATGGATGGAAACTAATCAAGGAGAGAAGCAAACTGGCGAAAGTTCCTAACAGTAAGGACAATTAACCTTGGAACAGCTTGCCTCCAGAAGTTGTGAATTCTTCTCTCCCTCAGGCTTGCCCCACAGAATCCTCCCCTATCCTATCCCCTTCTCTTCCTCAGGCTTGCCACACAGAATCCTCTCCTATCCTATCCCCTTCTCTCCCTCAGGCTTTCTAGCTCCTTCTCTCCCTCAGGCTTGCCCCACAGAAGCCTCCCCTATCCTATCCCCTTCTCTCCAGAGTTATTTTCAAGTTGGGAGGGGGAGTAGAATGTCTAACTAATTAGCATCAGAGCATGTTAATAATAATATAAGAAATACTAATGATCTGATGGTCATTTTGAAAAATTCTTTCTTAGCAAACACCTAGAAGCCAAGAGGAACATACATGACAAATTTCAACTTTGTAGGCTTTATGGTTCTGGAGATTTCGTGATTGTGGCATGAATGGTTTTCGCTTATATATAGATTAATTAATGCAGTGAAAGAGATCACCAAAATATCTTCATATACATTTTAAATATATGTAGGTTAAGAAATGTTTGATTTCTTTATTTAATTGAAATCCTGGACCACCAAGGGACTACCAGAGGACTGTAAAAGAGGTGGTTCCCATCTTCAAAAAGGAGAACAAGAACAACAAACAATCCAAGAAACTACAGACCAATCAGCCTGACATCAATATTTGGGAAGATCCTGGAAAAGATAAGCAACAGATCTGTAAACTCCTAGAAGCAAGCAAAGTTATAACCAGAAGCCAACAAGGGTTTGTCAAAAACAGAACATGTAAAAAAAAACCTTATTTCAACTCAATGCTCAGGCAGGAAACCCTATTCTATTTCAGACATATAGTTGTTGAATATCTTGCTTAAAATCTCCAGTGATGGAGCAAGCACAACTTCTGGAAGCAAGTCATTCAACTGACTCATTGTTCTAAATGTCAGCAATTTTTTCCTTAGATGTAGGTTGGACCTTTCCTTGATTATTTTCCATCCATTACTTCTTGTCCTCCCTTAAGGTGCTTTGGAGAATAGTTTGACTCCCTCTTCTTTGTAGCAACCCCTGAGATATTGGAACACTGCTATCATGTCTCCCCTAGTCCTTTCTTTCATTAAACTAGACATACCCAGTTCCTGAAACCGTTCTTCATATGTTTTATCCTCCAGTCCCCTAAACATCTTTTTTTTGTTTTTCTGTGTACTCTTTCTAGAGTCTCAACATCTTTTTTACACCATGTCAAAAAAAAACTTGAGTAGGTATTCCAAGTACGGTCTTATCAAGGCATCATAGAATAGTATTAACACTTCATATCAGAGGTGGTATTCAGCTGGTTCAGACCGGTTCAAACGAACCAGTAGAATGGCCTGCGGGTGGGGTTGCTGCCGGTTCGGACCGGTTCGCCCGTAACGGTGGCGGAAATTTGTCCCCGCTCGCCAAACCAGTAGCGATGGCTGACTGGCCACGCCCCCCAAACCGGTCCTTCGGTCACCGCTCTTTGAAAGTGGCTGGCAAAGAACCCTCTGCGCATGCGCAAAGGCTTCTGTGCATATGCAGATGGCCATTTCCCCAATGTGATGCAAAACACGCACTTCCTATGCAGTGTGAACCGGTAGGTAAGGTAAGTGGACCCCACCCCTGGGGTAGGTGCGCAGTCACATTTTCGGTGCTGGGCGAACCAGTAGATAAATTATGTGAATCCCACCACTGCTTCATATGATTTTGCTGTTAATGCAGCCTACCACAGTATTGGCTTTGTTGGAAGCTGCAGCACACTGCTGACTCATATTTAATTGATTGTCCACTAAAAATTCAGTATCCTACTACTAGTATTTGCTAGTATCCACAAACTAGCAAATTCAATTTGGCATACCATGAAGCCAAATTTAATATATTACAGCAGTAGAAAATTATTCACTTTTGAAGAACAAGACTCATTCACATTGATTTCTCAAGTCCTGGTGAATTGAATGTTCTCCCTGAGGAACAACAGAGAACCACAGTGGGCTAAAGATGCCTCCTGTTGTCATGGAATATTTAATATTTTCTTCATCAATACACTGAATAGAAGATTGTCTTTATCAATTTCTACTCTGGATTACCTAGAGAGTTCTTGGAATTGCTAGCCAGACTGCAAATGCTAAAAGGAAATGGTTATGAGCCGAGGTGGCGCAGCAGTTAGAGTGCAGTACTGCAGGCTACTTTAGCTGACTGTGATCAGCAGTTCAGCTGTTCAAATCTCACCGGCTCAAGGTTGACTCAGCCTTCCATACTTCCGAGGTAGGTAAAATGGGGACCCAGATTACACATTTATATTGTGTAATATGGTGTAAACTGCTTAGAGAGTGCTTAATGGTGTAAACTGCTTAGAGAGTGCTTGCACTTTGAAGCGGTATATAAGTCTCACTAATAAATAATAATAAATAAATAATCATCCTCTGGACAGTAGTAGTATAAAGGCAGCAAAAACTTCAACAGATATGTTTGTGATAAGATAAGTGACCAAAACAAAATAGGGAGACTACATTTAAAATTGATTTATACATTTCAGACCAAAACATCCTTGAACAAGTATGCTATCAATGAATTATCATGGAAATAAGCAAAACAAGTGCATTACTTTAAAATATATCATGCATTCATTTAAGCCTAGGATGTCTCTAAATTGGAAGTACTTCCATAAGACTGAGATATTTTCATAAACTTTATTTTCAAATTTAAACATATTGCTTATTGCATGGTGTTGTCAGCGATGCTCAGTAAACAACTTGGAGATATTATTTCCTCCTCACTAGCTGTTCTCTTTTATTTAGTTCAGGTTGTAATATAATAATGTAACATTTGGGTAAAAAAATGCAAGCCAGTAACCCTGCGCTGGAGCCCAGGATAGAGAAGATTTCCACAGCTACCATGTGTTTGCCCTTGGTGCTCAGATAGGCTGGGAAAAAAGACAACCACACACTGCAGAAGATCAGCATGCTGAAGGTGATGAACTTGGCTTCATTAAAGGTGTCAGGTAAGTTCCTCGCTAGGTAGGCGACCAGGAAACTGACTAGGGCAAGAATGTTCATGAAGCCCAAGACACAGTAAAACATGTAGGTCGACCCTTCATTACATTCCAGTATAATTTCTTTATGCAGGGAATACATGTCAAAATTTGGAAATGGGGCAGAGGTTGTCAGCCAAATTGTACAAAGAGAAGCTTGAAGAAAGGAGCAAGAAAAGACAATAGAAGTAGCCAATCTGTTCCCTACCCATTTCCTTATTCCAGATCCTGGCTTGGTGGCCATGAAAGCAAGAACTACAATGACCGTCTTGGCCAGCACACAAGAAATTGCTACTGAAAAGATGAAGCTAAAAGCAACTTGTCGAAGGAGACATGTCAGTACTGTAGGCCGACCAATGAAAAGAAAAGCAGAAAGGAAGGAGCAGAGAAGAGAGGTGAGGAGAAGGTAGGAGAGGCTCTGGTTGTTGGCTTTGACAATTGGTGTGTCATTGTGTTTAATGAATATAGCAAGCATAAGTACTGTCAGGAAAGCAAAGGAGAATGCAAACACCAAAGACATAATTCCTAAAGGTTCTTGGTAAGACAAGAAGGTGATCTCTTTGTCAATGCATGCATTTTGATGGTAATTTGCATATTGCTGTCCTGGACATGGGACACAGTCATCTGCATCTGAAAAAGAAGATAGTACATTGTTTATATTCAAAGTGACCAGATTTTTTTATTTTTAAGCGGGACGGGGGGGGGCGCCTGGGCGCCGCCATTTGTTTTGCCCTCTGCACATGCGCAGAATGCTGCACATGCGCAGAGGGCAAAACAGCAAATGTCGGCGTCCAGGTGAGGTGGGGGGGAGAGGGGGGGAGGCGGGAGGGTGCTTGGATGCCTGGAGCTCATGACAGGTAAGCTGCCGGCTGCCTCCTTTCCCCGCCTCCCGCCTCCCGTTCGTTGCTTGCCAGCCCGGCCGAAGGGGAGGCGGGAGGCGAGGAAAGGAGGCAGCCGGCAGCTTACCTGCTCCAAGCATCCAAGCGCCGCGGTCTCCCGGTCGCCCGCCCGGCCCCAGGGCAACGGCGGCAGCGAGGCGACGGGGGGAAGAAAGGGGAGGGGGACGAGGAAGGGCTGTTTGCGCCGCTCGTAAGCTCAAAGCGGCGACGGCTCCTCGTCCCTCACCCCTCCCAACAGCAGCGGCGCCTCCGAGGGCGGGGCTAGGGATGGGGCGGGGGAAGGAGAGCAGGAGCAGCCTCCCTTCCCCCTCCCCCCAGCTTCCAGCTGCCGCCGGAGGAGTCAACAACGCAGGACGCCCACCCGCCGCCAACGCCGCCCACGGCCGGCCCGAGCTGAGAGGCCTGCTGCCTTTCAGGCCGATTTTTTGAAAGAATGCCCTAGTCGTGCATTCTTTCAAAAAATTGGGACTTTTTAGAGGACGGGCGGGACGCGGGACAAATCATGAAAAAGCGGGTCTGTCCCGCCAAAATCGGGACGTCTGGTCACCTTATTTATATTGCTACAACTGAAAGGAAAAATTATACACCTAAATGTTTGTAAGAATGGACAAGAAAAAGAGGTTTTCTTCTGCAACCTCAACTCTGATCCCTTGTAAGCTGAATTAGAACTTTAGTTGCATCGTATTGTGAGATGTGAAAATCTTAACTTTCAAACAAAATGGGCGGCAAGGAATCTTGAATAACAGAGGCAGAAATCAACCAATCAACACATTAGTTCTTATTCAATCAAATTCTATTGATGCATGCCTTACCTTCTTGTGCTGAAATCTTTCCTTCTGCACATGGAAGGCAGTCATAGCAACAGAATAGTTTCCCTTCTTTCACGGTTTTTCTGTAACCTGAAAGACAATGTTCATTGCACACTGAAAGAGGCTGAACCTGAAAAGAGACCAGAGAAAAGGAAAATGGTATTGCCAGTATTGGGTCTAGATTAGATATGTAAAATTTCCCAAAATTTTGAAGCTCGGAAAAAAACCATTTTTCCTGTTTTTTTGGGGGGGGGGGGAGGGGGGAATGAAATTTTTTGGAAAAATTGAAAGAATGCTACATTAGCACTGTTGTGTCTTTTTAAGATTGAAAGTCATTCTGTTACTTTAGGAACATAAAATATGACTATGGACAATTTGACTTGGCATAAAATTATCACAACTAGCATATTAAAAATATAGTGTAGCCAAACAATTATCACAAACAGAATTTACTTTTTTATAATATTTATTTGTAATTGTAACAAAGGGAGCAACAATCTCCTGAACTGCTTACTAGTTTATGTGGAACAGCCTCTCCACAGTATTAAATAAAAATAAAAATCCCATTCTCATATATCCCTTCATTCAGCATAGGTCCTTTTTGTTGCTCTGTATTTTCTTCCAATGCTTTTGAGGCCTAGTGAAGAGGACAGAACAAACCAAACATACCCACTAACATGCAAAAGCAAAACTGAAACCTTTTTCTTGTTACAATAGCAGCACCTCCTAAAGGAAGAAATGCATACTGTTCTTGCATTGGAGGGTTCAGTTTGTTACCTAGGACTTGCTTGTCCTCACTCAGTGCACAGAAATTAGAATAATCTGATATCATACATTTTTTTAAAAATGATTTGGAAAATATTTGAACACCCTGTCTTAAAATATTTTATTTATCATGTTAAAATAAAATATTCCACAATGTTTTTTTTCTTTTTTCAATTTTTCCAATTTTTTGGAAAAAAACAAAAAAGCCTTCAGGAAAAACAAACAAACAAAAAAAAACCCACGGACTTTTTCCAAATTTTTCCAGTTTTTCCCTGGGCCTTCACATCTCTACTCTAGACACAAGATTAATTCATTCAGATTAATAACATCTTAGAGTCCAAGATGTTTCTCCAGCATTATTGTTCAATTAAAGAACAATAATTGTTGTTTAATTATTAACTGTCTTATAGATGAATAGAAAACATGCATGGAAATAGTAATATAGTGAAAACAAGCCAAGGAAATCATAAAAACCACTGGAATGTCAACAGATGGGAACCATCACACAAGCAACATATTTTAGGGTGTGATTAAGATACATCTACCGTAATTTTCGGAGTATAAGACGCACCGGAGTATAAGACGCACCTTAGTTTTTGGGGAGGAAAATAAGGGAAAACAATCTGCCTATCAAGTATTCATCTGGCTAGCATCCTTAGTCTGGTCAGCTTCAGCACATTATTTTATCCCCTGGTTAGGACTTAAAAAAACCTTCTTCTGAGAGAGTAACAATGAAAGAGCATACAAGCCAGTAAGAGCTGGGAAGATCGTTAGCACCTGGTTAGGGCTAGAAAAAACCTTATTTGGAGCAGCTTCAGCACATTATTTTATCTCCTGGTTAGGACTTCAAAAAACCTTCTTCTGAGAGAGTAACAATGAAAGAGCCTGCAAGCCAATAAGAGCTGGGAAGATCGTTAGCACCTGGTTAGGGCTAGAAAAAACCTTATTCAGAGCAGCTTCAGCACATTATTTTATCTCCTGGTTAGGACTTTAAAAAACCATCTTCTGAGAGAGTAACAATGAAAGAGCCTGCAAGCCAGTAAGAGCTGGGAAGATTGTTAGCACCTGGTATGGGCTAGAAAAAAAACTTCTTTGGAGCAAGTAGAGCAATGAAAAAAAAAAACCCTGCAAAGACTTAGGGCTGGAAAAACATTCTTCTGAGAGAGTAACAATGAAAGAGCCTGCAAGCCAGTAAGAGCTGGGAAGATCGTTAGCACCTGGTTAGGGCTGGAAAAAACCTTCTTTGGAGCAAGTAGAGCAATGAAAAAAAACCCTGCAAAGACTTAGGGCTGGAAAAACATTCTTTGGAGAGAGTAACAATGAAAAAGCCTGCAAGGTAAGAGCTGGGAAGATCTGTTAGCACCTAGTTAGAGCTGGGAAAAAAGCTACATTCGAAGTATAAGACGCACCCAAATTTTCAGCCACTTTTAGGGAGGAAAAAGGTGCGTCTTATACTCAGAAAAATACGGTATTTATTTTTATTATGCATATACCCTGTTTTCCCAAAATAAGACACCCCCTGATAATAAGCCCAATTGGGCTTTTGGGTGCATGGCAATAAGCCCGAGCACTTATTTCAGGGTTCAAAAAAAATATAAGATAAGGTCTTATTTTTGGGGAAACACGGTATGCCTCAAAGAGCCACAGTACTTAATTATTCCATAAATCTGTAGGGAAAATAGGAATTATAAAAAAAATATAGCAAACAAAAGTAAAACTTGGTTTACTTTTTTGGCATACTTTACTCTGGCAAACTATGGAACAGTGTCCTTCAAAGTGGTCAGTACAGACCCCCAAAGGTTTATGAGACTTTCCGTTGTTGTAATACAAGTTAAAGTACTATTCATTAAATTAATACAATAAACTTGAGTTTGATGAGCAATCTAACACTTCATGAAGGTAAGCCATTTAGCTGAAAGATTTGGGGACTTCTGCTATAGAACATGGTCTTGGAAGCTTGGAAGCTTTGCTTTTAATTTGTAGGGATGGTCACACAAAAGATGAATCCAACTTACCTGATTAAAATTGAACGGCCAAACAATGCCTTCTCCTGAATTGCGAACTTTGTTTCTTCAAAAGTATGTACATCTAAAGTTCCAACTTTGACTCTACTTTGATTTCTAGGCATAATTTACATTGCAAACTATGGAATAGTGTCCTTCAAAGTGTTCACAATAGATCTCCAAAGGTTGCTCTTGTCATTACTCTAATATTGGTTAAAATCCTGTTTATTAAATTAATTTAATGTAATGAATTTCTGAGGTTTGAAGAACAATCTAGCACAATCTAGTTTCCCCTCTTCACAAAAGGAAAACAAAGTCCTGCCATACAATATGGGCTTGGAATCTTTGCTTTTATTGGTGTCTTTGAAAGGATGGTCACACAACAGATGCATTAAGCTAACCTGATTAAAACTGGTGGGCCAAACAATGGCCTTCTCCTGAATGGTGAACTTCATTTCTTCAGACGTATGTACATCTATACTTCCAACTTTGACTCTAAGGAGAGACTGGTTTGGCAAGGTGATCCAATTGATTAGATCAAATCCTGACACCAATTGCCCACGTTCATCAAAGGAAACAGGCTCCCCAGCATTATTGTTAAATGAGACAGTCCTCAGAAAATGATGCAACTCAATGAGAAAAAGAAATCAAGATGTTATAAAATTGATTAGACAAATATTTAAAGGATTTTTGGAAGAAACAGACCTTCAATATTTTCTTGATTAATTATTGCTTTTTGTCATAATATCCATAATATCCTTTAAGTATTATTTAAGAACAATAGGATCCATTGTTCTGGATAAGCCACAGGGCATCCAGTAGTACATCAGTAAGATGATACCCGAAGATGAGCTGCTGACAGAATTTCTGAAGTAAGAGTGGACATGATAAGAAAATCAATTTGAGAAAGTATTATGGCAAGACAAGACCCTGCATGGGATGTACATCAGATAGCTGAGGTGGCAGACATTGGGAAGTCCTACCAATGACTGGACCAAAAGACAGCATGAGGCATTGATCATAGTAGCACAAGAACAGACACCTTGAAGCCGTCTAAAAACATGACAGGATCTAAGGTGCAGACTATGCAGAGAGTCTCAGAGACAGTTCAACAAATATTTCAATCTGTAAGATGACTGTAGGAATAACATACATTGAAGGGCACAACCAAATAGCTGACATTGTGAACAGGAACATCTGCACAGAATAAGGGCTGTATCCTCCTAAGTCCAGATTGGCGATCCCACAGATAGTATGTGGAGTATAAGAAAGCTAAGATTTTTTCGGACTTCCTGATCCAGACAGATGGGCAGATACTAGTCAATCAACCAGAAATAATCATAGCACTTAAGAACAAAGACAAAGGTGGTGATATATATACTGGTGCAGAATGACAGCAACATCAGGAAAAATAAGAAGCTGGAGAAATACCATGGCCTGACATTGGAACTGGAGAACATGTTCATAAAATCATATACCAAAATGTCCTTCCTGTTAATGACTACTTCAGCTTCAACCGCAACAATACACGAGCACGTAATAGATTCAAACTTAATGTAAACTGCTCCAAACTCGACTGCAGAAAATACGACTTCAGCAACAGAGTGATCAATGCCTGGAATGCACTACCTGACTCTGTGGTTTCTTCCCCAAACCCCAAAAACTTTAACCTTAAACTGTCTACAGTTGACCTCTCCCCGTTTCTAAGAGGTCTTTAAGGGGCGTGCATAAGCGCACCACTGTGCCTACCGTTCCTGTCCTACTGTCCTATTGTCCTCTTTTATCGTTACTTTTTACTTACGTTTATACAAACTACTGTTTGACAAATAAAATAAATAAATAAATAAATAAAATAAATAAAGTGGTTCCAGGTGTAGTGGGAACACTTGGGGCTATGATGCCTAAGGTGGGAGAGTGGCTCCAATAAAATCCAGGAACAACATCAGATCTCTCTGTCCAGAAGAATGCAGCACTAGAAACAGCTAAGATACCACACATAATGGGGGAGGGGAGAGACTATTTATAAAATACATACATAAACTCAAAGGGATACCTGCCAAAATTCTTGATGGAGAAGATTCAGTTGACTTGTAGCTGGCAAAACTCTATCTTTCCTTTTGAATGAATATAGAGCATGCAAGGCATGTACCACAGCATAGACGGCATTGTAGACGGTGTAACTGTGGCTATTCATGTTGATGTCAAAAATTGAAGAAGGGAGAGTTTCTATCTTCTCCTCCCCAGTGCATATATCATCAAAATTCTTCTCTCCACTGGAGTTGGGGAATGCACATTGAAATGCATCCTCCCAAAAATCCTTGAGAAAGCCATCTTCTGGATTGGTGGCCAGATTCCTTTCCCTAACAAAATCCTGAAATCCCCCCAAATCCCTTAAGTGAACCACAATGGATATAGCACCATGAATGAAGTCTAGAGGCCAGTTCCTTTGAATAGAAGTGGAAGTGAAATCCATCTGGGCTATCATGATCCAGACTTTCTCAGTTTTTGATGGACCTTGATAAGAGAACAACAACCTCATTGCCAGCATAAATTCAGCTTGTACAATCACAGCAGATGCCACACTTGCCATGACAGTGTCATATAGTTCATTTCCATCCCCTAACATTTCAGATAACTGATTAGTGTATGTCGTTTTGGGGTAACTTTTAATAAAGTCAAAGCAGATTCCTTTCTGGGCAAACATTGAAACCAAATTCGCTATAAACCAATCTCCATCATCATAGTGCAGAGAAATCATCCCAACCCATGTCCACCCAAAATGTTGCAATAATTGGAGAATTCCCTTGTATTGAAGCATATTGTTAGGGAACATCCAGTGGAAAACATCTCCATGATTAACTGTAGATGCAGAACCATAGATGAGCTATAGAAAGAAAAACAATTGAAATGTGTTAATGCAATAAGCATGCAAAATGTAGTGACAGAATTGATGCATTGTGTAAAGACAGTTTATAGTTTACAGTGTGTAATGCTTTGCCTAGTCATTGGATTCACTGAACGTTTTGACATACCATGTATATTTTTGTAATTTTTTATGAGGAACAAAAATAGAAACTGACCAAAATAAAAACATGCAAGCTGGCCAAAACAGACTTCTCTTTCAATTTGCCAAGTGTTAATTATTTTAATGTTCTTAATTGTTTTGTCTGGTTAGAATCCTGGTGAAAACTCAACCCTCATGTTTTTTCTCATTGAAATGAATACGTTAAGTAAGTATCCCACAAATTAGTAACCGGTCTACATTATAACCTCAACCTTCATAACCTGCTGTTGGGAAGGAAGGAAGGAAGGAAGGAAGGAAGGAAGGAAGGAAGGAAGGAAGGAAGGAAGGAAGGAAGGAAGGAAGGAAGGAAGGAAGGAAGGAAGGAAGGAAGGAAGGAACGGACATCTAAGATTCATTTGCATGGCTGGGGAGAAAAGGGGAGCATACCTCACCTGTTTTACCTTGTAGTTGCACAGAATATTTGCCATTTCCAGAGATATTTTTGTATAGGGTCCTCCAATGACAGCTACTTCATTGTTCTGGCCATCACACTTATAATTGGGGATGAATTTGTCCTTTGTTGAAAGAAGCTCCAGTGCACCACGATAGGTCCAACTTCCAATGAAGTTACTGTTGTAAATATGGAAGCCCAAGGTGATGTTGGGTAGGAGGTGTGGGTTTTCATTGATTTCCTTCAAAGCAAATTCCAAGGCCAGAATATGCTGATAGTTTTGTGTCAAGTACCTGTAAGATGATGATATTATTCTTTATCAGAATGAACTATGCATTGCTTTCCAATGACAATTGTTCTGGCATTTTAAAGCTGGAATAGAACTATTGTGACACTTTTTCTTTAGCCTAATATCAAGTGACAGAAAAGACTTATTTTTACTTGTCATCTCAAAATGAGCACTTGGAAATAGGAAAATTGTCCAGATCTTACATATCAACTATGAAGGATATAGTTCATGCCCCTTAGATGTGATTTCATTTGGAAAGTAAATCCCCTTTTCTCAGAAGCATCTGAGAAAATAGACTGTGATTTTGGAAAGTTAGACCATATTAAATTTCTTCACATTTAACTTGCCAAAGGAATCTCTGTAAAGATGGATTGATGGCAAAAGAATATCAGAAAGTTAAGGGAAATTTAAAGCATAAGACTAGGAACCTTGAGGAATGAAAAGTAATTAAAGTAATTAAGTCAAGGCAAGTTTTCCTTAGATGGCTTTTGCAGATGATGTGAGCAGAAATTTTAGAGCTTACATTTTCCAACATTGTAGCATAATAATATCACATTAATAAATGTGGCCCATGAAATGCATTGACTAATGTTCAACAACCAGAGAATGTACAGATTCAGGATATGCACAGCAAGAGCAGTTCATTTAACCCAATGTAACAAATTTAAATGTCTTACAAAGGGAATCCAGTATTTTCATGTGAGGGTGGAATTTCAAATGAAAGTGCCTCAGAAAGCATATAGATTTGAAAGGTTATGACACCAAGGTTCAGCTGTCCTGCCTTTAAATATCTGGGAATGGGAAGAGGTTCGCTGACCAGACATCGAACAAGAGCAAAGCTGTACATTATCTGAGACTGCAACAGAACCAACAGTGGAATTTTAGCCTTCATGCCAGGAAACTGCCTCCTCATCTTTTTCTAGCTGTAATTTAAATGTCCCTGAGCAGCCTCCCTCTGAGAGGGCAGATCATAAAGTATCAGGAAAAGATCTGATGGAAATTGGGTTTTCTGACTTTCTGCTACAACAGCTCTTCACGATATAAGGAAGATTCTTTGCGTCATTTAGTCTTGATATTCTTGTCTGTAGCATCTAGAATTCCACTGAGAATTCAGAGAAGAATTTGATAATGATAGTATTATAACAGGATAGGATGTGGCAGGCTAGAATAAAAGGGTATGACAATTAATTTCCTCTTCAGAGCGGCATTTAACTTGGCCCCAAAACAATTACAGATTAACAGGAGGTATTTGTTACTGAGAACAGTAAAATATGCAAAATGAATCCTAATTACAGAAGGAAAAATTTTCAAGATTGATTTTAACTATTGGCCCGGAAGTTGGATAGAAACGTCAAACCAGGGTCACCCCTCAAAAGTCTTTTTCAATCCCACTCCCAAATTCTTTCTATATATCTGCCACTATTTTGCTCTTCCACTACCACCACCACTACTCTATGCTGCTTGTGTCTACTGTCTCTGCTTTGAACCAAAACTGTTATCACACTTCTTTTCAAAGCCTTTTGTTAATTAAAGATCCGAATGATGTCATTTGTCAGCTTGATGATATCCTTTGCATCATTGAATGCAGGCAATGATGCACGCAATGACAGATCTCTGCACTTTTTCTCAAAGATGCTTCAATCTCTCCTCCATTTCTTCTAAAGCAAAATTGGATATGGCAAAATACTTTCTACCGACAATTCTTTCCAGGATAGATGGAATGAGAATGACCATATTTCTATATAAGGCTATCCATATTTTTTTTTTCAAATTGACCCAGATCAGGGGTCAGCAACCCGCGGCTCTGGAGCTGCATGTGGCTCTTTCATCCCTCTGCTGTGGATCATTGTTGCCAGTCAGCTCCACAATTGATAGAGCTTTCAGTTAGGACAGGTAGAAGAAAAAGGATGCCATGCTAGGAGGAGACTCTATGGTGGGGGAACTGGACTTCTGGTCGGCAGAGGAAAAAGGATGCCATGCTAGGAGGAGACTCTATTGTGGGGGAAGTAGACTTCCGGTTGGCTCCAGAACAGAGGTGGGTTCTAAATTTTTTTACTATCAGTTTTGTGGGCATGGCTTATTTTGTGGGTGTGGCTTCATGGTTATGTGATGGTGGGTGTGGCTTTGTGGTCATGTGACTGGGTGGGAGTGGTTTGGCAGACATATGACTGGATAGGAGTGGCTTTGTGGTCATGTGACTGGGTGGGGGTGGCTTGGTGATGTGACTGGGTGGGCATGTGACTGGGTGGGCATGGCCAACTTGATGTCACTCACATCAAGGGTTAGGGTTATGGTTAGGGTGCCTGGCCTCTCCTCGCCTCAAAGGCCTCAACGAGATACAATTTCCCTATCTATTTCCTACTAATGAACATCCAAAATATACTATTTAATCCTATGTATATGCCATATATATTACACACAGGCACACAAAAATATACATTATCTACTATATATACTGTATGTGTATGTACACACACACACACACACACACACACACACACACACACACACACACACCTCTTCTAAAACTATACACATTCAACTTCACTTACTGCATTTGGAAAAACACACCCAGAGTCCACTTTCTGCCACACATTTAACCATAACTTCTGTACATTAGAACATTACACATGCCTTCAGATGTACTTCCCTAGCTTGCACATGACTGTTAGAGCCAGGAGATGTCATGGATTGAGTAAAATGTGGTGAAACTCACTAACAATGCTCTTGCTTAGCAACCAAAATTTTGGGCTCAATTGTGGTCATAAGTCAAGGACTATCTCTGCCTTCCTCTGCATGGCAGCCTTGTCCTTGTAAATACCTTCTCCTTTCTGGCAATTTTCCTCTTTGTTAGAGGCACCAAAATAATGCAGACAATGTAAGGTTTCCTGCTGCAGCAGGGGGTTGGACTAGATGACCTCTGAGATGTCTTCCCACCCTAAATTGCTGTGCTGTTTCAAAGTGTCTTCTGAAGCCACGTCTATGTGCCAGGGTTTGTGGTGCTTCCTTCCTCTTTCTTTCTTTCTTTCTTTCTTTCTTTCTTTCTTTCTTTCTTTCTTTCTTTCTTTCTTTCTTTCTTTCTTTTTCTCTTTCTTTCTCTGTCTCTTTCTCTTTTTTGTCTCTCTCTTTTTTGTCTCTTTGTCTCTTTGTCTCTTTCTTTCTTTCTTTCTTTCTTTCTTTCTTTCTTTCTTTCTTTCTTTCTTTCTTTCTTTCTTTCTCTTTCTGTCTTGTCCCTTCCTTCCTTCCTTCCTTCCTTCCTTCCTTCCTTCCTTCCTTCCTTCCTTCCTTCCTTCCTTCCTTTCTCTCTCCCTTCCTTCCTTTCTCTTCCTTCCTTCTTCCTTCCTTCCTTCCTTCCTTCCTTCCTTCCTTCCTTCCTTCCTTCCTTCCTTCCTTCCTTCCTTTCTTTCTTTCTTTCTTTCTTTCCTTCTTTCTTCTCTCCCTCTCTCCCTCTCTCCCCCCCTCTCTCACTCACACACACCTGGTCTGGGCACAAAGTATCTGTTGTTACAGAAGTTTTCATTTCTCTCTATAATACACCTGGTATTAATTAATTCAATACCCTATCTCTCAACTACGTAAAGCCTAAGGGAAGGGAAGAAGGGGACTAACCTTTAAAAAGTTTACTTGGCAGTACGGCTACTCTCTTTCAATGGGATCTACTCCTAATAGATACACATGATTGCAGGCAGACAGCTAGCTCCATTAATAGATTGTAGGTAAAACTTCTACATTAACAAAATTTATACCTAAACAACAGAATATAGGAGCAAAAATAATAGCAATAGTCTGAACTATGCTTTTCTTCTTCAAATGGAAGTGGTACTCATTTTAACCAGACATTAAGACTCATTAGTTTGGAATATTAGTATGGCTTGCATTGAACCTTGACAGTACTTGTTTTCCTTACAAACTAGCTCAACTTTTTTTCCTTTAAATCTTGTTTTCATTTCACACCAATTGCTTCAGACCAAGAGCTCCATTTTTAGGGAAAGGGACTGGATAGTGTGTGTGTGTGTGTGGAGGGGGGAGGGGCTTTGGAAATAAAAGCACTGCAAAAGAGAAGGGGAAAGACATGCTCTGGATTCTCTAAGCCTTCCCTGAGTCGGAAAGCCCTCCTCGTTCTCATTCTTCCCAATCCCTTCTCTTCCCACTCCCAGATCCTTCTTCCCCACTTCCTCCCCTCACTTCCTTTTGCTTTCAGAGTGGGAGGGAAAACCAAATAAAAACAGGAAGGAGGCAAGGACAGAAAATGGTGCATGGCTGCAAAACAGGAAGAGGGCATTTTTCACCCGCTTTCTGGGACTGAAAAGTTGAGGGGACCCAAGCAGGGGTGGGTTCTAACTTACCTTAAGAGCCAAGGTGGCACAGTGGTTAAATGCAGCTACTGCAGGCTACTCCAGCTGACTGCTAGTTCAGCAGTTCAGCTGTTCAAATCTCACCAGGCTCAAGGTTGACTCAGCCTTCCATCCTTCTGAGGTCGGTAAAATGAGGACCCAGATTGTTGGGGGCAATATGCTGAACTCTGTAAACGCTTAGAGAGGGCTGTAAAGCACTATGAAGTGGTCTAAGTCTAAGTGCTATTGCTACCTTGCTACCAGTTCATTTCCTCCCGCATTGCGTGGGTGCACCTCGTGAGTGCGTGCATGCATGCGCAGTGGCAAAAAATTCAAAAAATGAATAATAAAAAAAGCCAAAAACAAGATGGCAACCACATGCACAGTCCTGGAAACTCGGCTTCTGCACATGCTCAGAAGAAGAATTTTTTTTAAATAAATAAATAAATAAATAAATAAATAAATAAATAAATAAAGAAAGAAAGAAAGAAAGAAAGAAAGAAAGAAAGAAAGAAAGAAAGAAAGAAAGAAAGAAAGAAAGAAAGAAAGAAAGAAAGCTGAAAACAAGATGGTGACTGCATGGACAGTGCCGGAAACTCGGCTTCTGCTCATGCTCAGAAGAAATTTTTTAAAAAATTTTCAAAACAAATTCAAAAACAAATTCAAAAAAAGATGGCGGCACACATGGATTGGCACCGACCGATCCAGTTCGGTGATGTCATTGTGTCATCACCAGCGGGTCGCTACCAGTTCAGGCGAACCAGTCCAAACTGGGAGGAACCCACCCCTGCTCCAGAACTGAACAGGGGGCTTCCGGTTAGGATCTTTGTGGCTCTTTGAGGGTTTAAGGTTGCCGACCCCTGACCCAGATCTATCTTCCTTCCTTCCTCCCTCCCTCCCTCCCTCCCCTCTCCCTCCCTCCCTCCCTCCCTCCCTCCCTTCCCTTCCCTGCTTACTCACAATCTTATTCATATTCACCCAGACATTTCTTTCTTTTTTCAAGGTCATGGTACTTGGTTCTCCACCCCTGCATCTTAGATGGCCTTGAAAAGCTTGATAACTAGAGTCAGTTTGGATAGCAGACTCCAGCCCCAAGACAGGATAGCCAGTCACTTTCTCTCAATCTCAAACACCTCACAGGTTAGTATTTCCTATAAATACATGGGGGATGATTGGGGGGGGTGGATAATAATAACAACAACAACTGGGTAGTTGTGTGAAAAATAGGAGGAGGAAATAGTATTAGACCTGTTTACCAACTTGAATTATAAAAATAATAAAGGTGGGATTTAAAAAAAACTAAGGTAAATAGGATCCATGTATTAAATATGGATGCATGTGAAATCAATCCACCAAAAACTTTGTCTTTTTGCTGTATGGAAATCTTTTCACTTGGACACTGACCAATGCTTAAAGTAAGTAAAGTCCTTCATTGGTTTTCTATTTTTGCTTTTAAAAAAACCTTAAGATGTAGTTAGTACCACACTTACCTATCCATAACAATAGGGCTAGGATAATTATGATACATGAGGAAAACTTCCTTAGCAGATTCAGAGCACTTTGTCAATTAACCATGGTTGAAAAGGAAAAGAATTTGATAATATGGGCTCAACTGGTTTAACATGTTCATGAATTAAGACCTGAGTAGTCATACTTGAATTAAACCCAAATATTTACTTATCTTTTACTTGGGATATTTGCAACATATTTGTTATGTACATATGTGACAATAGAAAACAATTTCCCATCCCATTCCTGGTGATTTTCATGATGACAATAATAAATGTTTGTTTTCCTCAAGTACTGTATAACATGTATTATTATGACATACCCAGAATTCATGTTAAAGTGTTTTGGATGAGTAAGTCAGTGGTAGATAATGCAAAATTTGCAGATTGGTTACATGAATCACCCTTCCAGGGGTGAAATTTCACCATCTCTGCCCGGCTCGGGATGATTTTAATTGGTTCACCGAGCCAGTAGAAATCGTCCCTGGTTGGCCATGCCCATGCCTGCCCGGTCACCCTGTCGCCCTCACCTCTTCCTAACCTGCTTTCCAGCTCCGTTCTCCACTGTGCATTCAGCTCCCTCCACTCAGCTGGGCTTTGCGGGCGCGCTGCTCCTGGGCTCGTCAGCCTCTGAACAGATGTCAGATTCCCACCCTCCAGCACCAGTTCAGGGGTTCCTTCCCCCAGCCCCCATGGGAGTGAGAGAGTGGGAAAGAGAGAGAGGGAAGGACACGGGGCATCCCAACACAGGCACCTCTGCTGGAAAATTTATTTATTTATTTATTTATTTAAATAGATTTGTATGCCGCCCAACTCCCGGGGGACTCTGGGTGGCTAACAACATGTCAAATCCATTTATAAGTATAAAATCATATAGCAATTAAAAACTACAAAAGTTAAAAAAACATCTAGCATTCATAAGCAGGGAGGAGACCCACATATAGTCCGATTGGTCTCACTTTCACCCCGCCTGCTGGAAGAGCCAGGTTTTTATTGCTTTACGGAAGGCCAGCAGGGTGGAGATAGTCCTGATCTCTGGAGGGAGTTGGTTCCAAAGGGAGGGAGCTCCCACAGAGAAGTCTCTCCCCTTCGGCCCCACCAACCGGCATTGCTTGGTCAATGGGACCTGTGGCAGGATGCAGTCCCGAAGGTAACCTGGCCCTGAGCCATGTAGGGCTTTAAAGGTCAAAACCAGCACCTTAAATTGGGTCTGGAGACTAATGGGCAGCCAATGCAGCTGGCGGAGAATAGGTGTTACGTGGGTGTATCTAGGCACACCCACCAAAGCTCGCGCAGCTGCATTTTGCACCAATTGCAGTCTCCGGATACTCTTCAAGGGTAGCCCCATGTAGAGCACGTTGCAGTAATCCAGCCGGGAGGTGATAAGGGTGTGAGTGACTGTGAGTAGAGCCTCCCTCTCCAAGTAGGGTCGCAATTGGTGCACCAGGCGAACCTGTGCAAAGGTCCCCCTAGCCACAGCTGAAAGATGTTGCTCCAATTTTAGCTGTGGATCTAGGAGGACACCCAAATTGCGAACCCGTTCTGAGGGAGCTAATTTCTCCCCCTCCAAGAACCAAAGAGGGACAATTGACAGAATCCTTGGGAGGCAATATCCATAGCCACTCGGTCTTGTCAGGGTTGAGTTTTAGCCGGTTCATCCCCATCCAGACCCTAACATCGTCCAAAAGCCATCTTGGAGGCAAGAGCAAGCTGAGAAGGCTCCATTCCTCCTCCTTACCTTATTTCCCCCCCATCAATCATTTCCCAATTGCTTTGTTCCATTTGGAAGCGGGCTAAATTCCACTATACTGCAGCCTGGCAGGGAGGTAGGGCATCCCAACACAGGCAGCTCTGCTGGAAAAGCCATCCGGGAGAGGGAGCCGAGACCCCGCAGGGTTGCATTTTGTCTCCACATCGTCATGGGTTCCAGGAGGAGGAGGGGACCTCGTTTCCCCATTGGGAAACTAAATTTCACTGTGTTGCTGCTCAAGGCAGCAACATCAAATGTACCATGACAAAGGAGGAAGGCTGTTTCACGTGCCTTTTTTAGTCCCACAAACGACGGCGAGAAACATGACATGGCGAGAAACACGACGGAGCTGGGCTGGGGTGACTCCCCCAGGGGAGAAAGAGAGGGGGGTGGGAGGGAAAGAGAAGGAGGGAGGGGAGGGAGGGAAAGAGAGAAAGAGGGGGAAGAGAAAGAGAGGGGGGAGGGAGGGAGGGAAAGAGAGAGAAAGGAAGGGAGGGAAAGAGAGAGAAAGGAAGGGAGGGTGGCTTGGTGGGCATGGCTTGGTAGGGGGTCATGTGACTGAGTGGGCCCCACCTTGCCATGAGTGATGTCGAGTTGGCCATGCCCACTCAGTCACATGACCCATCCACCAAGCCACGCCCACAGAGCCGGTAGGGAAAAATTTTGAATTTCACCCCTGCACCCTTCCCTCAATCCCAAGATTGTTCTCCTAAATTTTGATGAGAAATGTTCAGAATAACAGATCTGGAAGAGAACTTCTAGTCCAACCATCTGCTCAAGCAGGAAAGTGTATACCATTCCAGACAAATGGTTGTCCAATCTCTTCTTAAAGACCTCCACCCACAACTTCTGGAGACAAGATGTTCCACTGATTAATTGTTCTAACTGTCAGGAAATTTCTCCTTAGTTTAAGACTGATTCTCTCCTTGATTAGTTTCCATCCATTGCTTCTTGTCCTGCCTTCAGGTGCTTTGGAGAATAGGTTGACCTCCTCTTCTTTATGGCAGCTCCTTAGATATTGGAACACTGCTCTCATGTCACCCCTAGTCTATCTTTTCATTAAACTAAACATATCCAAATCCTGCAACCATTTATTATCCTCCAGTCCCCTAATTATCTGTGGAGGGTTTTCTGCATTTTTTCTAGAGTCTCAACATTTTTTTATATTGTGGCAGCATTGCTGGTTCATATTTAAGTGATTGTACACTAGGGCTCTTGCAGTTACTACTATTGAGCCAGGTACCACCTATTCTATACTTATGCATCTGTTTTTTCTTGCTGAAATGTAGAACTTTTTTTCTCTCCATTGAATTTCATTTTGTTAGATAGGACCCAGTCTGTCTTCAAGTCTGTCAAGATCATCTGTATCTTGAGCCTATCTTCTGGAGTATTTACTATTCCTGCCAACTTGGTGTTATCTGCAAATTTGATGAGTTCCCCTTCTATTCCCTTGTCTAAATCATTGATGAAGATATTGAAGAGTACTGGGCCTAAGACAGAGCCTTGTGGTACCCCACTGCATATTTTCCTTCATGTAGATGAGTACCATTAAGGACTACTCATTGAGTATGGTTTGTCAGCAAGCTACAAATCCATCTGGTGATGATGTTGTCTATTCCACATTTTTCTAGCTTACCAAGAAGTAGATTGTGGTCTACCTTTGCAAATGTCTTCCTGAAATCTAAGAATACTATGTCCACAACATTTCTCTAGTCTACTAATTTAGTCACTTTATCAAAGAATGAAATAAGATTGGTTTGGCATGATCTGTTTTTAACAAACCCATATGCTGGCTACTAGTTATAACTTTATTTGCTTCTAGTTGTTCGCAGTTCTGTTTTTTTATTATCATCTTTATTATCTATTATCTTGGTCAGCCAGTTATAAATCCATGTGGTGAGGATGCTGTCTAATCCACAATTTCTATCTTATCAAGTAATAGATAGTTATCAAAAACAGATATTATCAAAAATCAAAAACAGATATTCAAAGTTCTTGCTGATTCCTGTAAATAAACTAACCAAATAAGGTATATGAATATTAGACTAAACACTAAAACAACACTAAAACAACAGTGTGAAAGGATCAACAATCTGTCAAGTGAAAAGCTTCATTTGACATTGTGCTCCTTCATCCTTCCTCTCTTCTTGGCCCGCCCCCATTGTCAGGACTCCCTACTTGCCAATCAGCAGTAGTTGCCCATCAAATGACAGCATCAGGCAGAAGGTGAGAAGGAGGATAAAAATCAAGATGGAAGTTTGGCAGCTCTCATTCCTTATGAAGAAGAGCTGAATAAACAAAGCCAAAGCCCAAAAGTCAAACTAAAAAGGCAAACTGAAAGACAGACTGTCCTGTTGAGGGGAGAAAATTAGAAAGGAAACAGCAGCTGAGAAAACTGGGGAGGGAAAGGCATTTATTTCCTCTCCTCAGACTGGCCTGAGGGGAAAGTTCTTTAAGCCATTTGCATCATTCAGAAGGGGAAGAAAGCCTAGAAGCAAGGAAGACACCAACAGAAAAGATACAAAGAAAAAAAAAGAAAAGAGTTGGACAGAACAGAAATAGAAAGAAGACATTTCAAAAGGTAAAAAACAGATAACTGCCAATCTTTAGTCTCATAGAGGCAAGTGCAGCACTTTATAAAACTCAGAGAAAAATAGCTTTACTTTTGTTTTTTGGTTAATTGTTCCTTTTTGTTTAATTTGGGCCTCAGAACAATAATGTAGCATTTGGGGAAAAAGATGCAGCCCAGTAATCCTGCTGCAGAAGCCAAAATGGAGAAGATCTCCACAGCCACCATGTATTTCCCCTTGGTGCTCAGATAGGTTGGAACAAATGACATCCAGACACTACAAAAGACCAACATGCTGAAAGTGATAAATTTGGCTTCATTAAAACTGTCAGGTAGTTTCCTAGCAAGGAAAGCCACCATGAAACTGATAGCAGTTAAGAACCCAAGAAAACCAAGGGCAGTATAAAACAGGATGGCGGAACCTTCATTACATTCTAGGACAGTTTCTTCAGCCATCCAGTGGATGTCAGAATCTGGGAATGGGGGAGATGTTGCCAGCCACACACTACAAATTGTGACTTGAACCAAGGAGCAAGACAAGAGAATACTATAAGCCAGCCTTTTCCCAACCCATTTCCTGATTTTGGAGCCTGGCTTGGTAGCCATGAAAGCAAGAACCACCATGGTTGTTTTCCCCAATATGCAAGACAGAGCTACCGAGAAGATGATGCCAAAAGCAGTTTGTCGCATGAGACATTTTACTTGGTCAGGTTTCCCAATGAAGAGCAAACTGCAAAGGAAAGAGAGCAGGAGGGCAATGAGAAGAACATAGGTGAGGCTCCTGTTGTTGGCTTTGACAATGGGAGTGTCCTGGTTTTTAATGAAGATTCCCAGCACCACAACTGAGATGAAAGAAAAGAGGAAAGCAACACTGGTCAATGTGATTCCCAAGGTTTCTTGGTAAGACAAAAACGTTGTATGTTTCTTAATGCAAAGAGTCTGGTTCTTGTTAGGGTAGTGTTCTTCCGGACATGGGAAACAGTCATCTAAACCTGGAAGAGGAAACAATGCTGTCAGGTTAATTCTGTCATCTGCAACTTTCAGAAGTAATGTAATTCAGTGCCTGAATTTTCTAGACATTCACCAATGAATCTGGGAATTTGGGAATTTAAAATCTATCAGAGTTTGTTGCAGAAAATTAAGTCCAGAAAGCACACAGATGCAGCAGGATTGATTTAAATAAGAAACTTCTTTATATACAAGAATAACTGATAAGTATTTACAATACCAGTAGCAGAGTTCTTCTTTAACATAGCAGCAGTTACAGGACAAAACACAGGCAGGAGAGAACAGTTAGTTTCATTTTCAGAGTTCAGAGTGGACAAGAGACAGAGTGGGCTGAGCCATGCCCAGCCTTCAAGCTTCAGTTTCAATTCTCTGCACAGACTCAGATGTGTTTAGCTCCCATTGGCTGACTTTGTTGCTATGCCTATTCATTGGCTGCCTTGTTACCTTTGGCTCTCCCAGTCATGAATATTCTAACAAAATCTAATTTATTTGGAGCTTTGGCTAGGATAGTTTTAAATCTAATTTATCTGAGAACAAATCCTTGACAATCACTCATATATCATTTCATGCTATTTGTATATTTGAAATTGAATTGAACTCACACTATTGCTTTAGAGGAAGCAAGTCTTGGTATTTCAGTGTGTGAAGAGTATAATAATCTTTCTCTCTCTTTTTAAACGTACATGTCAGTGTAAAAAAGGCCCGAATAAAGGCAATTAGCTCAAATGTGAGAGAGCATATGCTCTCTCAAAAGAGCACGATAAAAAGGATGTCTCCAACTCTTCCTCCTCCTTTTAAAATGGGAGGGGGGGAACCAGAATACCCTTCCTCTTAAGGAGCTCCTGAATTGGAAAAAGTTATCTGTATTCTATGCTCATTGTACAAGAAGATATTGATAGGGATTATTATGGCGATATATATGAACTTATATTTAGTAGATTGTTGTTTTATACTATAGAGCTCATGGTGCCCTACCTATCAGGACAATAGAGATAAACTAGACTCACACAGCATTCAAAAGACACAATAAAAAATTAGGAAGGAAACAAAAAGACCAGAACACATTCCCTTCAGCAACCAATATCCAGATAAGCAGGAATTAACACCAGACAAACAAGTCAGCAGAAAATGATAATCTAATCAAAGAATGACTAAGGAGAAAACCAAACTCCTCCTAATGCTGTCAGGCCAAACTAATGTATATAAACATGGAGCAAACCCCACACTCACTAGCCTTGATGATGTTACCTATCATGTTCTGAAATATCTGCAAGGAAACAACTAAGCTTAGCACCAATGACTCTACAGTTCAAACCTGAGCTACATAGATTGTATTCTCTTCCATTGAAAGAAATCATAGTAGGCTAACCAGGAGTTAACAAGGGCTGAATCACATGCTCCTTCAGGGATGTGGCATCCAATGAAGAGCTGGTTTAGAGTTCCTTAGGTGGAGGGCCTAAGCACAAAGATTACTTCCATGTTGTATCCATAAATGTCTGGGATGGACATATTTTTAGGTCCATCTAGGTCAGGGGTGTCAAATTCAAGACCCAGGGCCCAGATCCGGCCCACAGGGTGCTTAGATTTGGCTTCAGGGCCATCCTGGAAGCAACAAAGGACCGACCCACAATGGCTATGTCAGCAAAAACAGAGCTTGGGAGGGATGCATGCGGCCCTCCCAAGCTCAATTTTCACTGGCAGAGGGTTGCAGGAGGCTGTTGCAGCCAAAAACAGAGCTCGGAAGCCCGTTTTCATTGGCAGAGCTCTTGGGCCTCCACAGGCACCCCTGACATGAATGATGTTCAAGCTGGCCACACACACACACACACACACACACACACACACACACACACACACACACACACACACAGCCATGCCTCCACGCCCCCCAAGGTCAAACACAACCCTGATGCAGCCCTCAATGAAATCGAGTTTGACACCCCTGATCTAGATGGCATTGGCAGTGAGACTCATGATGACTGGAAAGAATGACTATATCAGTGATGTTAGATATCCTTCTCTTATCATTTACCATGTAATATATATTTTTCTACTTTGTCATTGCTGATTCTAAATGGCTTATAACACAAAAACAGAATAAATATGAATGAAAAAAGGAAGTATAGAAGAGAAAATAAGAGAAGAAATCTGTTCAACAAAAACAATGTCATGCTTCCATGCCTTACACTCCAATCATCTTAACACTAATCCTGGAAAAATTTAGATGACATTCTATTGGTTCTGAAATAAAAACTAGTTCAGCTGCCATTGGCCTTGTGTGAGTTGGGGCCACATTTGGAACAATACCATGGTTGTTGTGGTTACAATCATTCTTCTCAGCATCTGCAGGGATAAATGCCCCAACATCAAAATCCTGGGTAATGCTTTGAATTTATTGACCTTCAGACCTAACAGACACCAATTCGTCTTGAATGGCATCTCTTACCTGTTTGGTTGGCAATTTTCCCTTCTGGGCAACGGAGGCATTTATAACAGCAAAATTGCTTCCCTTCTATTTTGATCTTGCTGTACCCCAAGGAGCAATAATCATTGCACAAAGAAAGAGGTTGTGTCTGTTATAAATGAAAATGCAATTAATTTAGAATTTAAACATTAAGAATCTAAGAAATTACCATGGTAGAGGAATAGTTTATTTCCTTTTTTGATTAGAGATATTAAACATTCTGTGCTAGAATACAAGGTTTGCCTTATTCCTTAAAATATCCTTCTCATACAATAAACCATGTTAATGGAAAAATCTCCTATTTACCTGATAGACATCAAAAATTTGGACTAGTTAGTTTAGAAGTTCAGAAGTGTGCAGTGGCAGCCAAAAAATCCAATGCAATCCTAAATTGCATTAACAGAGGTGTTAAGGAGTTATTGTTCTGTTGAGCACATACACAGCAAAATGTGATTGTGGTTGTGGTGTTCAGTTTGATATGAATGCTATTCAATCAATAAACAGATACGTTTAGTATTTACAAATAGTTTACTTAAAGTAGTAGCAAAGTTCAAATAGGAAGTCCAAGTCATACACAGTAAGTCAGTCAATGCGAAGAATCTTCTTCTTGCCTATCTTTGTTTTAACTAACAAACAAATATTACATCTACACTATCTACACTATCACAGATAGTTACTCTTTTCACAGCAGCTCTTCACAGTAATTTCACACAGTCACAAAGTCAATTACTCAACAGTGAAGCAGCAGAGATAATCAGCAGAGAGTCAGCACTCTGGAACACACCTTCAAACACACACACAGTATTCAGAGCATGCTCTCTTGCTTCCTTATATAGTAATCAGCCTACAATTCATTTAAAGCAATATACACATAACATTGATTTGTGGCTTGTTCATATATTAGCAAACCAATAGTTTGAACAGGGTTCTGACAAGAGGGATACAATCAAGATCAAGTGAGGTACTAATACCACTCTATAAAGCCTTAGTAAAACCACACCTACTGCATCCAGTTTTGGTCACCACACTATAAAAAAGATGTTGAGACTCTGGAAAAAGTGCAGAGGAGAGCAACCAGGATGATTAGGGGACTGGAGACTAAAATGTATGAAGAACGGTTACAGGAACTGGTCATGGCTAGTCTAGTGAAGAGAAGGACCAGGGGAGCCAAATAATCTACTCTCTACCAAGCAGTTTGGTTTCAGGAAAAATTTGTCCTGTAATCTGCAACTCCTACACTGCAGAAATGTTTGGACCACACATCTTGACCAGGGTAAAGCAATAGATGCAATTTACATAGACTTCTGCAAAGCCTTTGAATCAGTGGTGCACAACAAACTACTGTTAAAATGAAGTTCTTACGACATTTCCGGATCCCTACACAAATGGATAGCCACGTTCCTGTCAAACAGGCAACAAGTAGTCAAAATAGGGAGGGCCCTATCAAATCCAGCACCAGTTAACAGCAGTGTCCCCCAAGGCAGCATTCTAGGACCCACATTCTTTCTGCTTTACATCAACAACCTATGTGATCATATTAAAAGCAGCTATGTCCTCTTCGCTGATGACATAAAATTATTCAACACCACTGACAATCCCACTACCCTCCAAAATGACCTTGACAATGTGTCCAAAAGGTCACGCAATTGCCAACTCCAAATCTTGACTAATAAATGCTGTCTTACACATCGGCAATAAAAATCAGAACACCAAATACAAGCTGGGCGGATATGACCTTGTAGATGAAGACAGATGACAGATTAACATAGTTGGAAGGGACCTTGTAGGTCATCTAGTCCAACCCCTGCTCAAGCAGGAGACCCTACACCATTTCTGACAAATGGCAGTCCAATCTCTTCTTGAAAGTCTCTAGTGATGAGGTTCCCATAACTTCTGAGGGCAAGCTGTTCCATTGGTTGATTGTTCTCATTATCAGAAAGTTCTTCCTTGTTTCTAGGTTGAATCTCTCCTTGACCAATTTCCATCCATTATTCCTTGTCTGTCCATCAGGTGTTTTGGAGAATAGCTTGACTCCCTCCTCTTTGTGGCGGCCCCTCAAATATTGGAACACTGCTATCATGTCTCCCCTGGTCCTTCTCTTCGCTAGACTGTCCATGCCCAGTTCCTGCAACAGCTCTTCATATATTTTAGTCTCCAGTCCCCTGATCATCCTTGTTGCACTTTTTCCTCTGCACTTTTTCTAGAGTCTCAATATCTTTTTTATAGTGTGGTGACCAAAACTGGGTGCAATACTCAAAGACCTTGGAGTTCTCATCTCAAATGACCTAAGTGCCAGAGCTCACTGTAACAGCATTGCCAAAAAGGCATTAAGAGTTGTCAACCTAATCTTGTGAAGTTTCTTTTCTGGTAATATTGTACTGCAAACCAGGGCATACAAAATCTTTGCTAGACCAATTCTCGAATAAAGCTCATCTGCCTGGAATCCACACTGTATATTGGACATTAATGTGATTGAGCGGGTCCAGAGGTATTACACGAGAAGAGTACTCCACTCTCTACTCACAATAGAATCCCTTATGCCACCAGGCTTGAACTTTTGGGCTTGGACAATCTGGAACTGTGCTGCCTGCGGTTCGATCTAAGCACAGTACACAAAATTGTCTGCTACAATGTCTTACCTGTCAACGACTTCTTCAGCTTCAGCCTCAATAATACACAGGCAAACAATCAATACAAACACAAGGTAAACCGCTCCAAACTCGATTGCGGAAATACGACTTCAGCAACAGAGTAGTCAATGCCTGGAATGCTCACCTGACTCTGTTGTTACATCCTCAAATCCTCACAGCTTCAACTTTAAACTGTCTAACGTGGACCTCACCCCATTCCTAAGAGGTCTGTGAATGGGGCGTGCATAAGCGCACCAGCGTGCCTACTGTCCCTGTCCTACTGTCCCTATTTATTTGTATTCATTTCCTTCATTCATGTCCATGTTCATATTTATACCTGTTATCTTGTACATGTTTGACAAACTAATAAACAAGCAAGCAAGCAAGCAAGCAAACAAACAAACAGCAGTGTTCCAATATTTGAGGGGCTGCCACAGAGAGGAAGAAGTCAAGCTATTTTCTTTTTTTTTAATTCAAAAAGTTTTATTAGTACAAAGTACAAGCATTTTTCAATTTTTCTCCCCCCCATCCCCCCTACCCCCAACCCTCTCCCTTCCCATCCCCCTCCCCCCCGGACTTCCCAGAGAAAGTACAGGGCATAGTATTCAATAAAATAGATTTAAATTAAATTAAAACAACTTCTTAATATCCCCGTGTTTTTTTTTTTTAAAAAAATCTTTAACTCCGAATTTTTCTAGACTACTCAAAACATAATCATGAGAAGAGTAAAAATAATAAAAATTAAAGAAAATAGGTGGTTGAAAAGAAAGTAAACAATTAAAAAAACATCACACAAGATCTCATACTATAATTCACATCTTAAAATCTCTATCTTTTACATAATCTATATTAATAATTAAAAGAAAAAAGAAAAAAAAGAGAGGAAAAAAAAACCAAGAGAAAAAAAAGAGAGAAGCAAAAATAGAAAAGAAACAAAGATAACCCTCAAAAACTAAACTTAATCATAAATTCAAACAATATTAATAACATAATATTGCAATATATCAAATTATTAACTTCCCAATATATATCTATTAATAATAATAAGAAAGAGAAAAGAAAAAAAAAACCCCTAACCCCTTGTACCTCAAAACCCTTAAACTTAAACCTGAAACCCAACAACTTATTAATAACATAATATTACCTATATAACATTTCTTCTAAACATAAAACCATAAAATCAAACACATTAATAACAATATTTCTATACCTTAAAGTATCGACTTCAAAATATATATCATATATACTAATAGTAGTAATAATCAAAATATATAATAATAATAATAATAATAATAATAATAATAATAATAATAATAATAATAATAATAATAATAATAATAATAATAATAATAATAATAATAATAATAATAATAATAATAATAATAATAATAATAATAAAAAGGGGGTGAAAACCAACCCCTTATACCTCAAAAACCTTGAACTTAATCCCTAAATCCTCCAAATATTGATAACAAAATATTACACTATATCCAATTTATAATTCCTAAATATATGTTATATACATATAAAATATTCTAAAAGGAAAATACCATCAAAGACAATATTAATAAAACAGATAAGAAAAAAAATGTTTACAATCTTATTCATCTTTCCAACCATCCTATAAATTTCAACACCATCTATCCTCTGGCCATTTCGAGTCTTTCGATTCAGCTCCCATCTGGTCCCAATCTCCGTCTCCTTTTCCACGTCACAAACAACAATCTGGCTCTGCCAATCACTTTGAATCTTTGGAATTATTTCCTCTTGACCACGTATGTCTGGATTTTTCTTCTCCTCCTCCCCTATTTTCATGCTTCTTTCAACTGGAATTTTAGAAATATCAGCCTTTAAAACATTAGTGTAAAATTCTGTAGCTTTTTTTATTGTGTTAAGTCCATATCTTTTTCCCAAAAAATTCACGATTACTCCTGTTGGTGCATTCCATTTGTATTGTAAATTCCGTGTTTTTAATTCCTCGACCAAAAAGGAATATTCTCTTCTAGCTTTAAGCATCTTGGAAGGAATTTCTTTCCAAATCCTTATTTCTTGACCATTTACCTGAAGATTATTCTTAAAAGTCGCCTGTATAATTCTATTCCGCAGAGCTCTGGTAGTGAAATATATTACAATATCCCTTGGCAAGTGGTTTTGTTTTGCAAACCAAGAATTAGCTCTATATATTTTGTCAATTTGAGTAGCCAAATCATCTTTAGACAATCCAGACACCTGCACCAGTGCCTCTGTCATTCTTACTTTCAAATTTTCAAATTTTTGTTCCTTCAAGCCCCGGACTCTTATGGCAAATTTCATCTCTCTGAATTGGGACATCATCACCTCTGTTTCCAAATTTGATATATCATTTTGAACCTTAGTTATGTATTCCTCTGAGGTTGTTATATCTTGTTTATTTTTTTCCAAATCCTTCTCCAAAATCTCCATATTAACTGCTAATCCTTTACAAACTTTCACCACATCTGCTCTCAGTTGTAAATTCATCTTCTCCATAACAGCCTGCATTTTTTTTTCTATTTCAGCAATTTTTGAATTAAATTCCAAAATAAGCTCATCTTTCATAAGTTTCAAGGTATTAAGAAAGCTCTCAGGTGTTAAAGACTTTAATGGTGTTAAGTCAGGCATAAGTTGCTTCTTTAAAATGTAATCAGAGAAGTACTCAGTTCCTTTGTTCACTACAGTCTTTTCACGTTTAGAAGCCATTTCAGTATTTTCACAAAAGAAAAACAAAGAGGAGAGGGGGAAAAGAAGCCCAGATCTTTACTTATAAAAATTCTTTGAAGTCCAGAACCAGTTAACTTTTATCCTTTATAATGCTATAAATTAATTCAGAAAAAGGAAAAAGAAAGAGAAAAAAATCATTCTTCAAATCAAAAATTTCCAGAGGAAAGGGCTGGTAGCAAAACGGAAATAACTTTCTCTTCTACACCCAACGTCTCCAATCGCCATATTGTTGCCACTCCTTGTTAAGCAACTTTGTTACTTCCAGAAATAACATCCAGCAGTGGAGTTAAAGTTAAGACTAATGCCCTCCTGGACTCCTGTCTTTCTTTGGCTGCTCTCTGTAGATTTAAAATAATTGTACCTTCCTTTGCAGCAGCAGCGGTGGTCGCGGCATCTTGCTCCGCTTTTAAAGTGGAGGCTTCCAATCTTCCGGAGCAGCAGACAGGCTACCTGGGGAGCCCTTACCCTACGCGCCCTAAGTTGTCTTTTAGGGCACTAGGAGGGCTCTACCCCACCTGTCTCGCTCTCATCTCTCCCCTTTGCCCGGGGAGAGATTTTCAAGCCGCCAGACAGCTGTTCTGGTGGCTTTTACAGAAGATCGGAGGAGCGCTCTGCAAAGGGCTCCATCGACGCCGTCGGAGCCGGAACCGGAACGAAGTCAAGCTATTTTCCAAAGCACCCGAAGGCCAGATAATGAATAATGGATGGAAACTGATCAAGGAGAGATTCAACCTAGAAATAAGGAGGAACTTTCTGACAGTGAGAACAATCAACCAATGGAACAGCATGCCTTCAGAAGTCATGAGAGCTTCAACACTGGAAGCTTTCAAGAAGAGACTGAACTGCCATCTGTCAGAAATGGTGTAGGGTCTCCTACTTGGGCAGGGGGTTGGACTAGAAGACCTCCAAGGTCCCTTCCAACTCTGTTAATCTGTTAAAGTATGTTGAGGTACCCTTCCTTGTGCAAAACCCTCTTCAAAATCCTGTGCATCAAGAATATTGCTTTTCAAGTACTTGGTTCAATAATTTGTGCAACTGTTCAAAGAAATTATACGGACATCAGCTGCAGCATGATCATTGAACCATCCCTTAAAAAGAATAAAAGTTACCTGATTAAAAATGTTAGGCCAGACAATGTTATCTGTTGATAGAGAGAGAAGGTTTTCAAGTGGAGCTGATGGATTTACTTTTCCAACTTTAATCCTAAGAAAGGATTGATTTGGGAAGGTGATCCAATTGATGATATCAAAGCCAGATGCAATCTTCCCATTCTGGTCAAAGAAAATATTTTCTCCAGCACTGTTGTTAAATGAGACTTTTCTCAGGTAGTGATGAAGCTCAAGAGAAGAACATGAGAGTAATTCATAAAGGTATACAATGATGGCAAAATATACAGCAATGTTATTTCAAAAGATATTGTTGCACTTCCAATATAGGATGATAATAATCTTAATTTGTCACTTCCATCAGCAAGCACAGAAGACTCACCATGAGAGACCAAAAAAACCAGCTAAAGATAGGCTAACCGATGAGCCACGGTGGCGCAGTGGTTAGAGTGCAGTACTACAGGCTACTTCTGCTGACTGCCGGCTGACTGCAATTTGACAGTTCAAATCTCACCAGCCCCAACATGAGCTAAGCGATTTTCCATGCTTTGCCTGCTTTTCTAATTGCTGCTTCCTCTGATGATCAGCTGTGCTTTAGAAGCAGAGCCCCAACCAGCCCAAAACTCAAAACCAGCGAGAGAACTAATGTTCTGAAGCTGACCAGGCTAAGGACTAGCCAGATGAATACCTGGTAGGCAGATTATTTTTTCCCTATTTTCCTCCCCAAAAACTAAGGTGCGTCTTATACTTCGGTGTGTTTTATACTCTGAAAAATATGGTAAATTTATTAGAATGTAATTAAACAATGCCAGGGAGAAGGCATACCCATTTTGATCAGCAGATATTACAGTAGTTGTAAATTTATAAACCAGAACTAGTACCACTTATTTTTAATATTATAGAAAGACCACATGAAACATGAATATAAAAGTAATAAAATACCTGGGTGATGCATAAAGAAACATTCTGGGAGAAATCAACCATTTGATATAGGATGGGGAGATGTGCGCATGCTGATCCATTTTTCCACCTTATACTTAAATAGGTTCCTCCATACTTTGTGTACCATTGTAGATATGGAAGCAAAATCACCCGCTAAATTAATAAATATAGGAGATTACCTGCCATACTTGATGATTGAGAAGCTTCCTTTTCCTATTACCGGTACGGGTCATTGCTCTGTGTTTGGAGTGGGATGTAAGCATGGCTTGGAGAGCATGTGCCACAGTATAGACTGCATTATAGACACTGTAGCTTTGCCCAGTCATGCTCAATTCAAAAACAGAGTCTGGAAGAGCCTCCAGCTTCTCTTCCCCGGTGCAACTTTTCTCCGACTCTTGGTTTAAAGTGGATTTTGAGAAAGAACATTCAAAGGCTTGTTCCCAAAAGACCCTTGAAAAACTGTCTTTGTTTTCTGGAGCACTGTTTCTGATCTGGAGGAATCTATTGAATCCTAATAATTCTTTTGATGACACAGCAAAAGAAAGAGCCCCATGGATAAAGTCCATTGTCCAATCTCTTTGAAAAGGAACTGAAGTATATTCCATCTGGGCTGGGAAAATCCAGACTTTGTCTTTTCTCTCAACTGTTCTGTCCAAATATTCTGAAACATAGGAGATTGTTCTGAAACCTGCCATGGCCTGGTTTTCAGAGTATACAATCGCAACACTGGAGGTACTTTTCATAATGACTTTGCATAATTTAATGAAAGCATTGATTTGTTCTCCTATCCCATCTGAAAAAGCTACTGTTGGAAGCTCTGCAATGTAATCAAAGCAGATTCCATTCTGAGATAAGACGAGAAGCACTTCCCTCAGAAATCGTTCACTCATCTCATTTTCTTGAAAAATTATCCCAATCCAGGTCCAGTTAAAATGAAGCAGCAACTGGAGAATCCCCATAACGTGAAGATGTTCATTTGGATACATTTGATAGAAGAAATCTGTGTGAATCATGTTATCCATCACTGGAGCAGAGCCGTACGTGAGCTTAGGAAAAAAAGAAAATATAAAATGTATGTATATGTGTTTGATATAAGTGACAAATGGTTAAATTTGACTGCTTTGATTTTTCAGGGCTTATTCATAACTCATTGAAGATCTTCCTTTAATTTCTTTTGGAAATGTTATGATGCAATTTGACCATATTCAATTTGGCTATAATATATATTAATATTGATTGTTTCCTGATTGCTTATTTGTACCCTATGACAGTGAGAGCATATGCACCAAAGACAAATTCCTTGTGTGTCCAATCACACTTGGCCAATAAAGAATTCTATTCTATTCTATTCTATTCTATTCTATTCTATTCTATTCTATTCTATTCTATTCTATTCTATTCCATTCCATTCCATTCCATTCCATTCCATTCCATTCCATTCCATTCTATAAGGTTTGGGAAATAGTACAATATTATGTACTGTAGATAGCCTCTACTGTAGTCACCATCAGAGAACTTGGGACCTTTGAAAAACTGATATTTTTCTATTTTGGGTATAGGAACAAAAGCCTAATTGAACCATTTAGTATCTAGTTCTCTGTGTCCCCCCATAACTGAATCTGATGGATGCAATCTTGCTGCATATTTATCCAGAATAAAATGGAGTTGTAAATAGTTAGCATAAGATTCAATATGCAGAATACCTAGTTTCAGTAGCCATTCATCGCAGGGGTGGTATTCACTTACCTTCACTACCGGTTTGCAAATTTGAGCGTGCATGCGGGCAAGCTTCACTCACACGCGCCAATACCGGTTCGCCTAAACTGGATACCAGCTGAATACCACCTCCAATTCATCATATGATTTAGCCTTCAAGTCCATTATTATCTTTGTTGCTCTTCTTTGCACTCTTTCTAGGGCCTCAGCGTCTTTTTTTGTATTATGGTGACCAGAACCATGCAGTTTTCCAAGTGTGGTTTCACCAGTGCAGGAAAAAGCAACACTATTACTTCCTGAGATTTTGATGCTATCCCTCTGTTGATGCAGCCTAGAACTTCATTGGCCATTTTGGCAACTGCAGCACACTACTGATTCATACTTACCATATTTTTCTGAGTATAAACGCACCTTTCCCCCCCCTAAAAGAGGGTGGAAATGTCAGGGTGTCTTATACACCAAATACAGCCATTTTTGGCCTCCCGAAGCCCTGCCATCATGTCCCATTTTTGTGAAAAATGGGCCATTTTTTGCAAAAATGGGTGCATTTTTGCCTTCCCCCAGCCCCTAGGAGCACTCTGCAACTTCCCAAACCCTCTGCGCACCCAATTTTTGCAAAACAAATTGGCCATTTTTCACAAAAAACGGGCGTTTTTGCCTTCCCCCAGCCCCCAGGAGGACTCTGCAGGCTTCCCAAACCCTCTGCGTGCCCTGTTTTTCACAAAAACAGGTTAAAAATGGGTCCATTTTTGTGAAAAATGGGGTGTGCAGAGGGTTTGGGAGGCTTGCAGAGTGCTCCTGGAGGCCGGGGAGGACAAAAACATTTTTTCTTACTTACCTGTTTGAAATCTTGGTGCATCTTATACACCGGTGCATCTTATAGTCCGAAAAATATGGGTAAGTAGTGATCCATCAGGACATCTAGATCCCTCTCAGGTTACTACTGTTGAACAGGTACTTCCTGTTCTATACTTATGCATCTGGTTTTTCCTTCCTAAGTAAGAACCGTACTTTTCTCACCACTGAACTGTATCTTTTTGAAAAGGGCCGAATGCTCATATCTGTCAAGAGCCTTCTATCTTCCAAAGTTTTGCCAAATCCCGCCAGCTTAGTGTCATCTGCAAATTTGATGAGTTCCCCTTCTATCCCCTCATCTAGATAATTTATGAAGAAGTTGAAGAGCATTGGGTCCAAGACAGAACCTTGAGGTAACCTACTATACTGTATGCTTTCCTCCAGGTAGATGTAAATCCATTGAGGACTATATGCTGAGTATGGTTGGTCAGGTAAGTGCTAATACATTTGGTGATGGGTATTGCATTTCCACATTGTTCTATCTTATCAAAAAATAAGCTGTGGTCTACTTTATCAAATATCTTATTGCAATTGAAGCATTTCCTACAGCATTTCCCTGATCCACTAATTTAATCACTTTATCAAAGAAGGCAATGATGTTTTGTCTTGCATGGTTTGCTTTTAATAAACCCATGTTGGTTCCCAGTAATCACCTTGTTCATTTCTATATGATCACAAACTTGCTACTTTATTATCTTTTCCAGAATTTTCCCAGATACTGATGTCAAGCTAATTGGTCTGTAGTTTCCTGGATCCATATTTTTTACCTTTTTTAATATTGGAACTACATCAGCTCTTTTCCAGTCCTCTGGCAGTTCACCTATGCTCCAGGAGCTCTGAAAGATTTCATTCAGTGGTTCTAAGATCACATCTGACAGTTCCTTCAATAATCTGAGATGAAAACCATCTCGTTTTGGAGATTTGAACTCATTCAAAGCATATAGGTGTTTTCTTATCATTCCCTTGACTATTTGGACCTGCATTAGGGTCCTGTCTCCCAGACAGGAACCTTCCTACTTTTCCAGAGACTAAAAAGCGAGGTGGGCAGAAATACTTTCAGTTATTCAAGGTTCTGTTTAATGTAACCATGTCTGGGCTTCTCAAATGACTAATGAGGCTGAGCCTTCCTTCTTTCCTTCTTTCCTTCCTTCCTTCCTTCCTTCCTTCCTTCCTTCCTTCCTTCCTTCCTTCCTTCCTTCCTCCCTCCCTCCCTCCCTCCCTCCCTCCCTCCCTCCCCATATCAATGCAGCTGTATTCTTGAATATAGAAATACTGGGGAATATACCTGGGGTGGGTTCCAACTTACCTCGCTGCCAGTTTGCTTCCTCCCGTGCCACGTGGCCGCACCTCGTGGGTGCGCGGACTTTACATGTACATGCATGCACAGTGCAACACACACCCCAAAAATTTTTTAAAAAGCTGAAAACAGCATGCGCAGTGCTGGAAACGTGGCTTCTGTGCATGCACAGAAAAAAAAGAAAAAAAAATCCCCCCCAAAATAAAAAAATAGAATTTTTTTTTAAAAAAGATGGTGGCGCCCATGGACTGGCACCAACCGATCCAGTTCAGTGATGTCATTGTGATGTCACTAGTCGGTTGCTACCAGTTCGGGTGAACCAGTCTGAACCGGGAGGAACCCACCTCTTGAATATACTATGAAATGAATGCATTGCTTGAACTGATCATAATTTTTTCATGGAAGAAGTTATTAATTGAGATATCTGAGGTATAACTATCTGTATTATTACTTTTTATCAACAGAACATTTTATCAGATGACCTCTGTTTAAGATTCCATTGAAGGAAAGGGAGAACAATAAACCAGGAAAAAAAAATTCCTAGCCTCAATAGAACAATGCTTCAATACTTGTCATAAATAAAAAAAATGCTATTTTGAATTATTTTAGGAATGAATCACTGTTCAGTCATATGTCCTTTCTTTATTATGAATGCATCACTTTGATCTTCCAGATATACCATATAATATGCTTTCATTTTCTTATTATTTTATTGTTATTTTATTGCTATGGAACTTCAATGGATATCAGCAAAAAATATTTGAAATTTAAAAATGATCTCTCTTAAGAGCAAGAGAAATAATCTTATTTCCATTTATTTTTAATTGGAGACCATATCCTCCAACTCAGCACAATTTTAAGTAAATCAGGACTGGACAATATGAAAGTGTTGTCTATTCATCTCTCAGTTACATTTTGATTGACATTAGTTTACCATGAATTCAGAAAATATCATTAAACAGAAACTCACATATTAATAATTCTATTCTTTTTTTAATTGAGCAGGCCTTACCTGTGGAATCTTGTAATTGCTCAGAATGTCGGCCATAACCTGAGAGTTATGAGAATTGGGCCCAGCAATAACACAAATTGAGTTTTGATGGATGGTACATTTATAGTTGGGAACAAATCTGTCATGTGAAGAAAGAAGCTCCATAGAAGCCAGGTAGGTCCACGTTGCCATGAAATAGCTATTAGATATCCCAAAGCCCAGAGTGATGTTTGGCAAGATCTGAGGATTTTCATTGATTTCCTTTACAGCAAAGATCAAGGACAAGATATGCTGGTATGTCTGTAGAAACAAACTTTATGGGATAGATGGATGATAGATAGATATATAGATAGGTAGGTAGGTAGGTAGGTAGGTAGGTAGGTAGGTAGATAGATAGATAGATAGATAGATAGATAGATAGATAGATAGATAGATAGATAGATAGATAGATAGATAGATAGATAGATAGATAGATAGATAGATGATAGATGATAGATGACAGATGATAGATAGATATTGATAGATAGATGATAGATGATAGATAGATAGATGATAGATGATAGATAGATGATAGATAGATGATAGATGATAGATAGATAGATAGATATTGATAGATAGATGATAGATGATAGATGATAGATGATAGATGATAGATGGATAGATAGATAGATAGATAGATAGATAGATAGATAGATAGATAGATAGATAGATAGATAGATAGATAGATAGATAGATAGATATTAGGATAGATGGGAGAGAGATATTAGATAGATGAGAGAGAGAGAGAGAGAGAGAGAGAGAGAGAGAGAGAGAGAGAGAGAGAGAGAGAGAGAGAGAGAGAGAGAGAGAGAGAGAGAATAGACAGAAACAGACAGATGATAGATAGATAGATGGATAGATAGATGGATGGATGGTTCTAGTTATATTCATAAAAGATTGACTCAAAACATTTGCAATTTGTACTACTACTTTTCTTACAGTCCTTATGTAAAATAATCCTGCTTGTCTCTCACCTCTGAATCAATGATCTCTCCTTTCTGAAAACCTTCTTCAGGAATTGTCCCAAATGTGAATTCTTGAATGATGTTATGGAGATTCTGAGTCATCCAGGTCATGGTGGTCCCAATGGTGATTTTTTTAAAGGCAACTGGACTTTCATTGTTTTTCCTTGAAGACGTTTCACTGCTCCTCCAAGAAACTTCTTTAGTTCCTCTTCAAGGAAAAACAAAGAAAGTCCAGTTGCCTTTTGAAAAATCACCTTTGGGACCACCATGACCTGGATGACTCGGAATCTCCATAGACATCATTCAAGAATTCTTCTAGATCATTCTCCTGCATCATCCCTTATTTCCACCCCTATACCCCAAATCTCTCTTAGGACCTTACTCCATATATCTGAAGAAAAGGGATTAAGACTGGAAACGTTTATGAGATAAAAGTGTACTTAGATGTTAGGTTGCCATAAAACACAATATAAACCACCCCCTATTGAAAATAAGTTGGTTGGACAAGTGTAATATCCATTCCTATTCTTCACTGATGAATTCCATCTAGTTTCAATCAATCAAGAAGTAGGTGACATGGAACCAGAAAGTATAACCACGTCCACATACTGAAAACAGTAAAAAGTCTTCTGCATAGAATGAGTATTTAGCCTCCAAAATAAAATGTTTAACTTTAGTTTTACCTCATAGAAATGTCTCTTCTGTGCAGAATGTAATCTGATCAGTTACATACATACATACATACATACATACATACATACATACGTACATACGTATGTATGTACGTATGTATATGTATGTGTGTGTGTGTGTGTGTGTGTGTGTATCTGATTATATATATAACTGATTATATACTGTGTGTGTACAAGATAGTGATAGATAGATAGATAGATAGATAGATAGATAGATAGATAGATAGATAGATAGATAGATAGATAGATAGGTAGGTAGGTAGGTAGGTAGGTAGGTAGGTAGGTAGGTAGGTAGGTAGGTAGGTAGGTAGGTAGAGATAGAGATAGAGATAGAGATAGAGATAGAGATAGAGATAGAGATAGAGATAGAGATAGAGATAGAGATAGAGATACAGATACAGATACAGATACAGATACAGATATAGATATATAGTACTATCTTGGAATTGTAACATGGAAGTTTGGAACAGAAGCATTAGATAGCTAGAAAACAGAGACTTGAGCAAAACTCAGATATCTGTTAAGCAAGACCATGTATATACTTTATGAAGATAAAACATAAAGTAGGGGAAAAAACTGTTAACCACATTATTGTAAAGTATGTAAGAAGCAGAGTAGAATCTCGGAGCAGAGGAAGGATAGCTGAAAAGGAATAAAAGTTAAGTTTGAATCATTTATTCCTTCCCCAAAATACATTGACTAATTATCCAGGAAGATTTGGAAGCTGATAGAATTAAGAAGGACAGCTACATACATAGGATCATCAAGAAGTTCTTCCGATGGTATTGTTTTGAAGGTGATTAGGTTAGACATCATGTAGATCAGAGAAATAATGCCACCAATGATGAGATCACCTGAATGGTAAGACTTGTATTTAATACTAGGGTTGTCGATGGTGCATTTAGCACCATGGCAGATGACCTGAGAAAGCAGTTTTATCACCCACAGCCTGAAGAGTAGCATAGCCAATCACAGATGTGTGTTGCCCAAATGACCATTGATATGGCTTCTGAATATAGGACAATCTAACATTTTGCCTCTTTTTTTTTCCAGATGATCCGAATGCAGAAATGCATAGCAAAAACAATCAGAATCACACAGAGCCTTGCTCTTTAAGCCTTATATTTGAATGTGTTTAGGAACAAGAAATATGAATAATATCACCCAGTCTTGGTTGGGTGTCTGTTTTGCTCTGCTCTTTGGAACTCCCTAGAGTCCAGAGGAATAAAATTAAAACACGCTCAATTATATCTTGCTCGTCTGATGTTGCTGAAGAAAATAACTGATCTCACCCAGATGTAAATGGTTTGTGTGTGTGTGTGTGTAGCAACAAGAGAAAAATGCATTGCAGTGAAAGGGAAAAAATCTAAGGAATGTAAATAAATAACACAATGACTGAAAGTTTGTTTTGTACATGGTTTTGTTATTATTTGGCTAAAAAGCATCTGGCACCAGAAAACTTTGAAAGGGACATAAGTATATTTTAAATTACCCTTGGACATTTGGATACTGTTATCTGCAGTATTTTTTATTGACTAAGTTTCCCGCTCTCACCCTTTCTGTCAATGCAACTTGCTGTCAGATTTTTTCTTACACTTTTTCAAGTAAAGTTATACTGTATCCAGAGATGGTTAGATCTTACTGATTCTTACTACAGCAATATGTTCCTATTTATAACAACCAAGTAATAGAAATGCTTTGAACAGAAACTTCTACAACTGGCCTCTAAACCCCTAAACTTAATGCCTTTCCAAACTTGATTTGCACATGGCTTTCCTTACTCTTTATCTAGGAGATAGGGTGGGAGATGACTATTTCAAAAGTTGTTACCATATTTTTCGGAGTATAAGACGCACCGGAGTATAAGATGCACCTAGATTTTAGAGGAGGAAAACAAGGAAAAAAGTATTCTGATGTAGTAATATATTATTTAATAAAATACCAGTATAACAGAATACTTTTCTGTACACTTTTCACAAACTTCAAACTTGACAACATTAAGACTTGTAGACTTCAACTCCCAGAATTCCTCCTCCAGTCATGCTAGGTCAGGAATGGGAGTTGAAGTCCACAAGTCTTAAACTTGCCAAGTTTGAAGTTTGTGAAAAGTGTACAGAAAAGTATTCAAACTTGACAGCTTTAAGACTAGTGGACTTCAACTCCCAGAATTCCTCCTCCAGTCATGCTAGATGGGGTAATCAGAAGTCAGAAGCACCCCTGTTTTTGCAAAAAATGGCCCATTTTTTGGGCATTTTTTTTTGCAAAAATGGGGCATGCAGAGGGTTTGGGAAGCCTACAGAGCACTCCTAGAGGGTGGGGGAAGGCAAAAATGCCCCATTTTTCGGCCATTTTTTTTGCAAAAACAGGGCATGCAAAGAGTTTTGGAAGCCTGCAGAGCACTCCTAGGGGGTGGGGGAAGGCAAAAATGGCTTGTTTTTGCAAAAATGGGATGCAGGGGCGGGGCTTCGGGAGGCCAAAAATGGCTGTATTCGGTGTATAAGACGCACCGACATTTGCACCCTCCTTTTGGGGGCAAAAAAGTGCATCTTATACTCTGAAAAATATGGTATATTCTGCTGGCTACTGAACAGCCACTTGTCTGGTAAGGTATAGGGCAGTGATGGCAAACCTTTTTGGTGCTGAGTGGCCAAAGCATGTGCATGCACCCCCAAAATGCAATGTGAGCATCCCCCATGCATGCGCCCTACCCCCCTCAGTTATTTTTTGCTTCCAGGTTGGTGCAGGAGGCCTTCCAGGCCCAAAATGCAATGTGAGTGCCCCCCGTGCATGCGCCCCACCCTCCCGCACATGCATGCGTGTGTCCCCTGCATGTGCCCCACCCCTGCACATGCGCTGCAGGGACCTGAAGACCAACTGGCTGGCATGAGGGGTGCACGCATGCTCGTGCATGGTAGAGCTAGGCTGGGGTGATGGCTGGTGTGCCCGCAGAGAAGGCTCTGCGTGCCACCAGTGGCACGCATGCCATAGGTTTGCCATTATGGATATAGGGTCTCCTGCTTCTAAGCAAGGGGTTGGATTAGAAAAGGCCCCTTTCAACTCTTCTGTTCTGTTAAGGATCTTTTTTCATATGATGCTCCCAATTTCTCTGTTAAGCTCTAGGAATCCAATTGCCTAGCATAGGGGTGTCAAACTCACATCGTCATGGTGTCAAGTGACGTATCGGGACTTTTCCCCTCTTTGCTAAATGGGGCATGGGCATGGCCAGCGCGTGACGCATCCAACCCATGGGCCGGGAGTTTGACAGCCCTGGTCTAGCACAATGAACTATGCATCAGATGCCAGTGTTGTAAGATACTATATATTTTGGGAATAAATATAATCTTTTTTGCAAAACAAGGTATGGAGGCCCAATTTCCTTCCTCAAATATTGTTATTCCGCATCCCTAACAATTAAAATCTCCATGTGGCCAGATTTCATAGGGCAGTGATGGCGAACCTATGGCACGTGTGCCACAGGTGGCACATGGAGCCATATATGAGGGCACGTGAGGTGTTGCCCTATGTCAGCTCAAGTGCACATGCATGCACTGGCCAGCTGATTTTCTGTCTTCTTTTCGGCCGCTTTTGCTCTCCCCAGGCTTCAGGAAAGCCTCCTAAAGCCTGGGGATGGCAAAAAACGGCCCAACAGCCCAACCGGAAGTTCGGAAACAAACTTCCGGTAGGCCTATTGGGCCATTTTTTGCCATCCCCAGGTTTCAGGAGGCTCCCCTGAACCCTGGGGTCGGTGAAGAACGGCCCAACGGGCCTACTGGAAGTCCAGAGGCTTCAGTGAGGCCTGTGCGCATGAGTGAAGGGGGCAGCATGGGGGGTTGTGCGCATGCACAATGCGGGGCTGTGCGCATGTGTGTGGGGAGGACATTGTATTATGGGTGTGGGCACGCGCGCATACCCTTTTGGCACCCGAGCCAAAAAAGGTTCGCCATCACTGTCATAGGGTTTTCAGAGATCAACATTGAGAAATGTAATGCATTCTCTCTCTCTCTCTTTAATGACATTCTGTTTCTTCATAATTTCACATTTCCATCAAAATACAGGAAATAATTTACCATACATTATGTATGGATTAACTGATTCGGCTTTCAGTTCTTCTCTCCCTCTATCGATTATCTGAACAAATTCTTAATAGATAATATACAAATTGTATTTTTCAAGAGAGCTTCCATTTCTGCAAAATCCATATTTCTATTTTTGCAAAGTTTTTAATTATGCATGACTTCTAAACTTGCATGTATTCTGCCTGCCTTTATAGGCACTATAAAGAAGCAGATGCAGCACTTCATAAATTGCAAAATAGTTTTAATAGTAATGGAAAAATAGTTTTACTTTTGTTTCTTGGTTAGTTGCTCCTTTTTGTTTAATTCAGGCCTCAGAACAATAATGTAGCATTTGGGGGAAAAGATGCAGCCCAGTAATCCTGCTGCAGAAGCCAAAATGGAGAAGATCTCCACAGCCACCATGTATTTCCCCTTGGTGCTCAGATAGGTTGGAACAAATGACATCCAGACACTACAAAAGACCAACATGCTGAAAGTGATAAATTTGGCTTCATTAAAACAGTCAGGTAGTTTCCTAGCAAGGAAAGCCACCATGAAACTGATAGCAGTCAAGAACCCCAGAAAACCAAGGGCAGCATAAAACAGAATGGCAGAGCCTTCATTACATTCTAGGACAGTTTCTTCAGCCATCGAGTGGATGTCAGAATCTGGGAATGGGGGAGATGTTGCCAGCCACACACTACAAATTGTGACTTGAACCAAGGAGCAAGACAAGAGAATACTATAAGCCAGCCTTTTCCCAACCCATTTCCTGATTTTGGAGCCTGGTTTGGTGGCCATGAAAGCAAGAACCACCATGGTTGTTTTCCCCAATATGCAAGAAAGAGCTACAGAGAAGATGATGCCAAAAGCAGTTTGTCGCATGAGACATTTTACTTGATCAGGTTTCCCAATGAAGAGCAAACTGCAAAGGAAAGAGAGCAGGAGGGCAATGAGAAGAACGTAGGTGAGGCTCCTGTTGTTGGCTTTGACAATGGGAGTGTCCTGGTGTTTAATGAAGATCCCCAGCACCACAACTGAGATGAAAGAAAAGAGGAAAGCAACACTTGTCAATGTGATTCCCAAGGGTTCTTTGTAAGACAAGAAAGTTCTGAGTTTTTTAATGCACTGATCCTGGTTCTTGTTAGGATAGTATTCTTCAGGGCATGGGAAACAGTCCTCTAAACCTGAAAAAGGGAATAGAGTTGTTAAGAGATAAGACTTCAGGCTCAGCCTTTCCTAATTTTCAGAATTACAATATTTCAGTGCCTCAAATTTCCAATAATTTATCATAACATTTGAGAACTTGGGAATTTGAAATCCAACTTATCAGGAAGGTTATAGGGCAGGATTGTTTGAGGACACATCCTTGAGAATTATTTGATTTAGTTTGTACTATTCAATTATATTTGAATTTGGATCACATCTCCACTCACATTATTGCCTAGAGGAAACAAGTCATACACTCTGTGAACAATGTTTATAATAATCGTCTTCCCTCTGTTAAAGGTATATTTTGGTGTAAAAAAAGAGAGATATGAATAAAGGCAATTAGCTCAAATCTGAATCCAATGCATATGCTCTCTGAAAAGATCCCTATAGAAAGGATACCTCCAACTCTTCCTTCTTTTAAAATGAGAGAAGAAGAAAAGCAAAAAAGGCAAAGAAGAAGAAGAAAATTACCATTCTTGTTAAGGTTCTCCTGAATTGGAAAAAATAATCTGTATTCTATGCTCACTGTGCAGGAAGATATTGATAGAGATTATTATGGCAAAATCTCTCAATTTATATTGGGTAGATTGTTCTTTTACACTGTTGGGACAATAGAGATAAACTACACTGACCAAGCTCAGAGAGCACCAGTGACTCCACAGTTCAATCTTGACCTGCATATATTTCTTCTATTGAAAGAAATCATAGTAGGCTAACCATTATTTGACAAGGGCTAAATCACTTGACCTTCAGGGATATAGTGTCCAATTCAGAGCTAGCCTGCACTTCTTTAGATGGATGGACTAAGCACAAAGTAAATTTCCATGTTGCTAGTCATATGTATTCATAAATGGCTGGGGTGGATGCATTTTAGGTCCATCCTCCTTCTGGATGGGACTGGTTTGGAAACTCATGGTGACTGGACAGGAATCTGACAATGTCAATGATATTTGATATCTTTCATTTATCGTTTACCATTTATATATTTTGTTCTACTTCATCATTGTTTGATTCTAAATGACCCTAAGAGTCAAGGTTCCGACAGATGCCCTAATTAACTCATGAGTCTCGAGCCAAGTTTCAAAAGACATCCAGTTATTTATTAGGAGCAGCATGTCGGCATCTACTCAAGTGAAGTCAACTCTGCCACACATGATTTATAGCTCAACTTTGACCCTGCTTCCCCCCTCCTCTCAGTCTGTGTCATAAATCACATTCTCCAATGAGGCACTGCCAAGGGCAGTAGAAGACACGCCTCACAAGCCGGCTTTGGTAATCTGAGATCCCACCTTGGAAGAAGGTATGCTTGGAATGTGCTCTCCCTTGCTGCCGATGGCAACTCGAGAGCAGACTAGAAATGCTTTGCGAGTTGACATTAGATGGTGTATAGCATGCAAACAGAATTAATATAAAACGATAAAATGGGAATATATAAGAAAAAAATAAGGGAAGGAGAGATGTCACACTTCCACAATCTACACTCCAACCACCCTAACCCTAATCGTGGAAAAGTTCAGAATTCATTCTAGTGGTTCTGAGGTAAAAACTAGTTCAGGTATCATTTCTCCTTTTGTGAGATGGAGTAATTTTTGCTTGGGACAATTCCATGGTTGTTGTGGTAACAATCTCTATTCTCAGGATCTGTACGGATAATTGTTAGAACCCTGTTCAAACGATTGGTTTGCTAATATATGAACAAGCCACAAATCAATGTTATGTATATATCGCTTTAAATGTTTGTAGGCTGATTACTATATAAGGAAGCAAGAGAGCACGCTCAGAATGTCTCTGTGTGGTGATTAATGTATTTGATGGTGTGTTCCAGAGTGCTGACTCTCTGCTGATTAACTCTACTGCTTTACTGATGAGTAATTGCTTTGTGACTGTGTGAAATTGCTGTGAAGAGCTGCTGTGAAAGAGTAACTATCTGTGATAGTGTAAACTTGATTGTTAGCTGTAATCTTTGTTTGCTAGTTAAAACAAAGATAGGCAAGAAGAAGATTCTTCGCATTGATTGACTTACTGTGTATGACTTGGGCTTCCTATTGAACTTTGCTACTACTTTAAGTAAACCATTTGTAAATACTAAACGTATTCTGTTTATTGACTGAATAGCATTCATATCAAACTGCAACACCACAACTACAATTACATTTCGCTGTGTATGTGCTCAACAGCACAATAAAACTCCTTAACTATAATGCCAATGTGTGTGTGTGTGTGTGTGTGTGTGTGTGTGTGTGTGTGTGTGTGTATGTATATGTATATGTATATGTATATGTATATGTATATGTATATGTATATGTATATGTATATGTATATGTATATGTATATGTGTGTATGTATGTATGTATGTATTGATTTAGTTGTTTTAAAATATTTTTAGTATTTTGATTGTAATATTTTTTGAATTGTAAGAGGCCCAGAGTTATTGACTAAGGTGGGCAGCTACAAAAATTGAATAAATAAATAAACAAACAAACAAATATCAGAAGCCTGGGTAGTACTTTGAATCTATTGATCTTCAGAGCTAATAGACACCAATTCTTCTTGAACGTCATCTCCTACCTGTCTGGTTGGCAATTTTTCCTTTTGGGCAACGAAGGCATTTGTAACAGCAAAATGGCTTCCCTTCTATTTTGATCTTGCTGTAACCCAAGGAGCAATAATCATTGCACAAAGAAAGAGGTTGTGTCTGTTAATAAATGAAAGGGCAACATATTTAAAATTTAAACATTAACAATCTAGAAATCACCATCTCTGAGGAATCTTTCCTTTCCTTTGTTGTTTAGAATTATGAAACATTCCATGCCAGTTACAAGACATGTCCTTCTAGAATAATGAGTGATATAAATGGAAAACTCTTTATTCCTCTGATAGATGTCAAGGATTAAGGCTAATTAACTTTGAAGTAGGGATACATTGAGTTTCTTATACAAAGTCTTCAAAATCCTTTATCACAAATATTGCTTGTTTCATTAATTTGTGCAGCTGTTCAAGCTGTTCAATTTGGACATCAGCTGCAACATGAGTTGTCAACCACCACTTAAAAATGAAAAAAAGTTACCTAGTTAAAAAAGATGGGCCAGACCATGTTATCTGTCAATAGAGAGACAAGGTTTTCTAGTTGAGCAGATGGATTTACTTTTCCAAATTTGACCCTAAGAAAGGATTGATTTGGGAAGGTGACCCAATTGATAATATCAAAGCCAGATGCGATCTTCCCATTTTGGTCAAAGAAAATATTTTCTCCAGCGCTGTTGTTAAATGTGACTTTTCTTAAGTAGTGATGAAGCTCAAGGGAAGAATATGACAATAATTCATAAAGATATAAATTGATGGCAAAATATATAGCAATATTATTTCAGAAGATATTGTTATGCCCGCTAATATAATAATAGCATTAATTCATCAGTTTCCTCAATAGGCCCAGGAATAATTATCAGGAGAGGCAGAGAAGTGCTAAGCAGGGCTAACAACTCTGTTTTCATGGCTATAATCTAGAACTATATGTCACAATCACCAGCTGCATGTTCTCCTCCTTACTGTTATTTGGCAACCAGAGGTGGGTTTCAGCAGGTTCTAACCAGTTCTGGAGAACCAGTAGGGGAAATTTTAAGTAGTTCAGAGAACTGGTAGGGGAAATTTTGAGTAGTTCAGAGAACTGGTAGGGGAAATTTTGAGTAGTTCAGAGAACTGGTAGGGGAAATTTTGAGTAGTTCAGAGAACTGGTAGGGGAAATTTTGAGTAGTTCAGAGAACTGATAGGGGAAATTTTGAGTAGTTCAGAGAACTGGTACGGGAAATTTTGAGTAGTTCAGAGAACTGGTACGGGAAATTTTGAGTAGCTCGGAGAACCAGTAAATACTATCTCTGACTGGCCCCGCCCCCATCTTTTCTCTGCCTCCCGAGTCTCAGCTGATCGGGAGGAAATGGGGATTTTGCAGTAACCTTCCCCTGGAGTGGGGAGGGAATGGAGATTTTGCAGTATCCTTCCCCTGCCATGCCCACCAAGCCATGCCATGCCCACCAAGCCACGCCCACAGAATCGGCAGTAAAAAAAATTGAACCCCACCACTGTTGGCAACCACACAATCTCTTCTATCTTTCTCCTCACCATTGACTCTCTCTTCCCCCTAATATAATTTTCTTTTCAAAGAGAAAAGATTGGAGACTGGAGAAAACTTATCTAACTCAGCCAAGTCCAAGAATGGCTTCTTCAAAGTAGGCAATATCATATTCTCCTGCAAAGAGGCATCAACCATGACTTGCATCCATCCACATGCGACCTCCAGGGAAACCTTAACCAAATGGGAGGGGCATGAGTCTAGAACACAAACAGCCATGAAGATCCTGTCTACTTCCTCAGGATCAACCAGCTCAAACTTCACAATTAACAAGGCTTAGACACATCTCAGTCACTTCCAAAGGATTTGCCCAGCCAGAGTCCAACTCTAAGTGGAGTCAAGTGACATTATTTGATAGAAACCAAGAATATTCTTCACTATATGAATTGCTGTGGCTCTTTCTTATCCAGGAGTGACCTGGTCATCCAAAACAGGGCTATTGAATGTTTATCCATAGATAGAAAAAAGAGCAGAGAAGTAAATACACTTTGCTGGCCTTATTGTCACAAGATAAGTTCTAATATAGGCTCTTACCTGTGCTCAATTAGCTTCACTCTTCATAACACAAGCACAATTCAGTGCTTCTGAATCCAGTCTCATTCCAAGCAGCAATGAGCACATCACCCAAACTGCATGGCATAACTTTTGCAAAGCTTCCAAGTTTCATCTAAAGCACATTGAATCCATCAGGCAGGTTAATCTAATAGCTTCACCTTGCTGAAGTGAGGAACATCTGCTGATAATTCTAGGATCAACAGGAAGTGATCCTCCACTCCTCTACTCGCAACAGAATACCTTATTCCACCAGACTTGAAATTTTGGGCTTAGATAGCTTAGAACTATGTCGCCTTCGATCTTATCTAAATGTAGTTCATAAAATCATCTGCCACAATATCCTTCCTGTTAATGACTACTTCAGCTTCAACTGCAGCAATACACGAGCACATAATAGATTCAAACTAAATGTAAAGCGCTCCAAACTCGACTGCAGAAAATACGACTTCAGCAACAAAGTGATCAATGCTTGGAATGCACTACCTGACTCTGTGGTTTCTTCCCCAAACCCCAAAAACTTTAACCTTAGACTGTCTATAATCGACCTCACCCCATTCCTAAGATGTCTGTAAGGGGCATACATAAGCATACTATTGTGCCAACCATCCCTGTCTTACTGTCCTATTGTCCAAATTTACCTGTACCTACTTTGCTTTTGTTTATGTTTATACCAATACCTGCTATCTTGTACATGTTTTGACAAATAAATAAATAAAATAAATAAAATAAATCTGTTTATGGCAGGGGACTAATGCTAACATTAATGATGATAATTCTTTAATTTCACAACATATAGACAGATTTAACTATAGTTTTAGTTGGGAAAATGTGACATTCCTGGACCAAGCCAAGTCCAAAAACACCTGGCACTCTGACAAATCAGTCATCAATAGACACATAGACATTAACAATATCTATAGCAGGGGTGAAATTCAGCAGGTTCTGACAGGTTCTGGAGAACCGGTAGAGGAAATTTTAAGTAGTTCGTAGAATCAGCAAATACCACCTCTGGCTGGCCCCAGAGTGGGGTGGGAATGAAGATTTTGCAATATCCTTCCTCCAGGAGTGGGGAAGGAATGGGGATTTTGCAATATCCTTCCCCTGCCATGCCCACCAAGCCACACCCACAGAACTGGTAGGGAGAAATTTTGAATTTCACCCCTGATCTATAGACTATGCAAAAAAGATTATCATCCAGCCCAAAAGGAACAAGAAAAGATTCCAGCATCTCTCCACCAGCAATCAGCACCCAGATCAGCATAGATTAATTCCAAGGTTAACATCAGTCTAACAATCAAGTAAACAATACCCCAATCAAGAAACTGCTGAAGAAGCAAACAGCCCAAAGAAACTCTAAGACCACCCTACCAATACTGACAGGCAAGTCACCAGGATAAAAAATGACAGCAGACTTCACTCCTTACTAGCACTGATGATGTTACTTAGTTTGGGTAATGAAACATCTGCAAGAACACAAGCAAGCTCAGAGAGCACTAAGGACCCCTCACTAATGTTATCACCCCACAAATCCAGATCATGATGCTACGTCCCATGGCAAATGTCAGATAAATTGAGTAGTCCATGTGTATACGTCGGGCCATGAATAATTTGAACCAGATCTACAGCTGCCATGGTGACTGTGAACTCTTACGTTGCCTAAAACCCTAGGCCAGAGACAACTGGTCTAAATTCCCCAGAACCATAAGTCTGGGAATCTCTACCCCACCTGCAGCTCAGATAAAGTCCAAGAGTATAGGCAGGTATGCAGCTACAACCAGGAATGAAGATTAAGTGAGAAGCAATAAGATGATTCTTTATTGCCAATTAGTTGTATGAAGAGTGTCAAGCTATATTTCAAAGCCATTGGGGATCATAAAATCATTCCTGAAGTTTATTTCATTAGCAGATATAGCCTACACCAGTGATGGCGAACCTTTTTTGGTTCGCGTGCCAAAATGGGGGGGGAATGCGGGGGATCACGTGTGTGCGTGCCCACACTCATAATTCCATGCACCTCCGCACATGCACGCATGACCCCCCTGCTCCCAGCATGCAATGGCACGCCCATTTTTCGCTCTCCCCAGGCTCCAGAGCCTTTCTAAGAGCCTGGGGAGGGCAAAAACAGCCTTCCCTACCCCCTCTGGAGGCTGGAAACAGCCTGTTTCCCGAATCCCCGTGGGCACAGAAGGCCTGAAAATCAGCCGGCTGGTGCACACATGCACGCCGGACCTGAGCTCACGTGCCCACCGATATGGCTTCGCGTGCCACTTGTGGCACCCGTGCCATAGGTTCGCCATCACGGGCCTACACCATATATACCCTTATTTAGTAGGATATCAGTAGAATCTTCTATCAAGATAGGATAGGTTCAACCTGTAGCATCAGTTGCTCTTTTATCAACTTAGAAGACACCGAACTTTCCTTTTTTATTGAGAAGATCTCCCCCAATACAGCAGTAGCAATAGCACTTAGACATATATACCGCTTCACGGTGCTTTACATCCCTCTCTAAGTGGTTTACAGAGTCAGCCTATTGCCCTCAACAATCTGGGTCTTCATTTTACCGATCTCAGAAGGATGGAAGGCTGAGTCAACTTTGAGCCTGGTGAGATTCGAACTGCCAAATTGCATGCAGCCGGCAGTCAGCAGAAGTAGCCTGTAGTACTGCACTATAACCACTGCACCACCCTATTCTCTTTATATAATGAATCTGAACATAGTATAGTGAATCTAATATAGTGAATCTGAAGGAGGGAGGAAAATTCTTTTAACTAGGCTGCTGTACCTGGTGATCAAATTAGCCCAATATTCATTATTAAATATTCATAAAACTTACACTTTTTCAAATTAAAAAAACTGGGATAGATAGGTTCTGATCTACCTAAGACATTCCTCCAGCATTAAAATGGTTTCTATATAATTTGTGAAGAGCTGTAGATATGGAAGCAATATTATCTGCTAGATGAGTAAATATACAGTAGGCGTTTACCTGCCACACTGGATGATTGAGCAGCTTCTGTTTCCCACTACTGGCCATTGCTCTGTGTTTGGAGTAGGATGTAAGCATGGCCTGGAGAGCATGTGCCACAGCATAGACTGCATTGTAGAAAGAACATTCAAAGGCTTGTTCCCAAAAGACCCTTGAAAAATGGTCTTTGTTTTCTGGAGCACTGTTTCTCATCTGAAGAAATCTTTTGAATCCTATTAATTCTTTTGATGACACTGCATAAGAAAGAGCCCCATGGATAAAATCCATATTCCAGTCTCTTTGAAATGGAACTGCAGTGTATTCCATCTGGGCTGGGAAAATCCAAACTTTATCGTTTATCTCAACTGTTGCGTCCCAATAATCTGATACATAGGAGATCGTCCTGAAAGCTGCCATGGCCTGGTTTTCAGAATACACAATTGCCACACTGGAGGTACTTCTCATAATGACTTTGCATACTTTAACAAAAGCAAGGACCTGTTTTCCCATCTCATTTGAAAAAGCAACTGTTGGCAGCACTTCAATGTAATCAAAGCAGATTCCATATTGGGGTAAGGTGATAAGTGCTTCCCTCAGAAATCGTTCGCCAATCTCATTTTCTTGAAATATGATCCCAATCCAAGTCCAGTTAAAATGAAGCAGCAACTGGAGAATCCCCATCATGTGAAGATGTTCATTTGGATACATTTGATAGAAGAAAGCTGTGTGAATCATGTTATCCATCACTGGAGCAGAGCCATATGTGAGCTTAGGAGAAAAAAAATCAAAGTATAAGAGGTATGTGTATATATTTGATAGAATTGAAAAATGGTTAATATGACTGATCCATATTGTTGGTTTGATTTTCAAGGCTTTTTCCTAACTCCTTGAGGATCTTACTTTAATTTCTATGAAGTTAATGGCACTAAACTGTCACCATTTTTGGAAATCTATTGTTTCTAAAAATGATATGATACGATTTGATCACCTTCAGTGCAGATGGAATGCCTTAGGTTTGGGGAAAGAACAAAAATATAGAAAACCTTTTTATATGGTGCATCAGAGAAGTCTAATCTAGTGAGACCATTGACTTTTACGATTGATGTAATGTTTTTACTTGTTTTCTACCACCAATGTACTTGGGACCTTTGAAAAACTAGTTTCCATCTAATCTGGATATAGAGAAAAATAGCAATTCAACCAATTAGTAACTAGTTTTCTGTGAAGTTTCCCACAGCTTAGCTGGTTCTGATGGGTATAACAAATATGGGTACATATTTATCCAGAAGAAATGGAAATATAAATGGATAGCAAACTATTCCATTGGTAGACTTTGATGATCTATGCAACTTCTTATTGAGGTTTTGTGATATTGAATTTCCATTATTTAAGAATGTAACAATATCTTATTGCACTGTTTTATTATTATCTTATGATTTGAAAAAAGAATTGTAAGATTTCACTAACACTATTTTTAAGGTTCCTAAAGAACACAAACATATTTATAACTTAACTTTTGCTAAACATTCAAATTGAAGAACAAAAAAAATGATCAAAAAAACATTATTATAGTGACTTGTGCCAACATGGTTAGATTTATTTTCCTTATAAAATTATGGACCATAGCCCAAGATAGGAAATGTCATACCCTCTCTGACAGATAGTTTCCCAATCTTTCCTTGAAACCTCCAATTATGGAGTGTTTCGAAGTCTAAGAGGCAGGCTCTTTCTCTCCTTAACAACTACTTTTTTAGCTGTGACATTTTTTCTCTAGAGGCAGATTACAGAATAATTCTAAATTGAGGACTTGTGATGGTATGTAGGAAGACACGAGGAAATCCCATAGTTAAACAATGGTATGACAAAAGGTAGCTAAGTCTACAGTACAGGTGGGGGAAAGCATTAGAAGCATTTTAGATCGGACCTCACTAGTTTTCCAGAAACTACATGGGAGGAAAGAAGAAATACTTTCAGTTATCCAAGATTTTGTTCAATGTAACCTTGCTAGTGCTTCTTGTCTGAACTTCTCAAAGAACTAACAAGGATGAGCTTTCCTTCCTTCCTTCCTTCCTTCCTTCCTTCCTTCCTTCCTTCCTTCCTTCCTTCCTTCCTTCCTTCCTTCCTTCTTTAGAATATCAATGCAGGTATATTTTTTAATATAAAAATTCTGGGGCATATGCTGTGGAATGAATACAATGCTTGAACAATTAGATTATTACTATTTATCTGCCAAAGAGATTTAGCATGGCAGTAATACTGAATACAGAATAATAGAGTTAGAAGAATTACTAGAGCTCTTCAAGTCCATCTCCCTGCTCAAGCTTATTCCATTCCAGACAAATGGCTGTCCAATCTCTTCTCAAAAACCTCCAGTGAGTACCCACAACTTCTGGAGGCAATAGCACTTATACTTATATACCGCTTTACAGTGCTTTACCGCCCTCTCTAAGCAGTTTTACAGAGTTAGCATATTGCCCCCAACACTTTGTGTCCTCATTTTACCCACCTTGGAAGGATGGAAGGCTGAGTCAACCTTGAGCGTGGTGAGATTTGAATGGCAGTTCGGAAGGCAAGTCATTCCACTGAATTAATTGTTCTCACTTAGTTGTTTAAGGAAATTTCTCCTTAATTCAAGGTTGAATCTCTCTTTGTTAAGCTTCCATCCATTAATATACTCCATTATTATAATTGGTCTATGTAACTTCTGTATCTTTGGAATAATTAGAATTGCCTTCTAAGTGAAATTTTGAACCACCTTCTCAATTAAGCTCCGGCTCCAGATTCCACTGACCAATGAACAAGGGAAAACTCTCTAGCCTGAATAGAACACCTGCTTCCAAACTTGTCTGCATACAAACCAAAAGACTATTTTGAAGTATTTGTAGGAATAAATCATTGTTCAATCATATGTTGTTTCTTTATTACGAATTCACTACTTTGATTGTCTAGATATATGCATTTTACTTTTCTTATTATATTCTTCTTATTACTTTAATTGCTATGGAACTTCAATGGAAAGTAGCAGAAAATATTTCAAAATGAAAAAAAAAACCCACCCTCTCTTAAGAGCAAGAGGATTGAGCTCCTTTCCATTTATTTCAAATTGGAGACAAGATCCTCCAATTCAGCACCATTTTCAGTAAATCGGAACTGGAAAATATGAAAGTAATGTCTAGCCAGACTTTATTCCTTGGTTGGTTGCGATTAATTACAACCAAAACAAGAGAGATAATGTCATGAAAGAGGAGCTCACATATCAATAGGATGTTTGTTTGTTTTTTGTTCAGCCAGTCTTACCTGTGGAATCTTGTAAATGCTCAGAATGTCGGCCATAACCTGAGAGATATGCGAGTTGGGTCCAGCAATAACACAAACTGAATTTTGGTGGATGCTACATTTATAGTTGGGAACAAATCTGTCATGTGAAGAAAGAAGCTCCATAGAAGCCAGGTAGGTCCACGTTGCCATGAAATAGCTGTTAGATATCCCAAAGCCCAAAGTGATGTTTGGTAAGATCTGGGGATTTTCATTGATTTCCTTTATAGCAAAGATCAAGGACAAGATATGCTGGTATGTCTGTAAAAACAAACTTTAAGGGAGGGTAATGCCTAGGTCACAGCAATGGAGTCTCCACACAAACAATTTGTTGCATTTCAATTTTATAATCTTTGTTAACAATTTAAAAAAAGAAAAGAAAAGACCAGACTGTCTATAGAAAATACTTGTCCTCTCTATTCCATAAAAATCAGTATAAAATAAGCTATTTGGCAGACAGCTTCTTTGGTATCCATATCTTTCAGTAGTCTAAATGTTTTTATAGCATTGCGATGTTTCTATATCATTTTGAAAGATGAAATGTTGCATATTGAGGCACATTAGAAATGGTGATATTTTAAAATCTGGAAAGCAACATTTCCTAAGGAATCCTCTCTGTGATGTCAAAGAAGTTGCATTGGAGAAAAAGAGTTAGAAAGAGTGAAGAGAAGAGCAACAAAGATGATTAGGGGACTGGAGGTCAGAACAGTTAGAACAATTAGTTAGTGGAACAACTTGCCTCCAGAAGTTGTGGATGCTCCAACACTGGAAGTTTTTAGAAGAGGTTGGATAACCATTTGTCCCGAAGTGGTGTAGGGTTTCTTGCCTAAGCAGCGGGTTGGACTAGAAGACCTCCAAGGTCCCTTCCAGCTCTATTCTATTCTATTCTATTCTATTCTATTCTATTCTATTCTATTCTATTCTATTCTATTCTATTCTATTCTATTCTATTCTATTCTATTCTATTCTATTCTATTCTATTCTTAATCCTGCCTAAGGGTTTCCTGCCTAAGCTGGAAGACCTCCAAGTCTGTTATTCTATTCTATTCTAATTACACATATGGGTTAGACCAGTGGTGGGTTCTAAGTAATTTTGCAACTAGTTCGTGCACGTGCAATTCTTCTGTGTATACGCAGAAGCATCCCGGGTGGGCAGAGCCTCCGGTCCGAACCGGGAGCAACCCACTGCTGACTATCACTAAGTGTTGTATCTTATGATTCTTGATGAATGTATTTTATTTTTCTTTATGTACACTGAGAGCATATGTACCAAAGACAAATTCCTTGTGTGTCCAATCACACTTGGCCAATAAAGAATTCTATTCTAAAAAAATAAAAATAAAATAAAAGGGTGCTTTGATTAACGTTGCCATAAACTAGACTAGACTCTGTGCTCAGAAGAAAACAAGTTGGTCGGGCAACTGTTACTTCTATTTCTATTCTTCACTGATGAATTTCTGCCAGACTTAATCAATCAAGAAAAAGTGAAATGGAATGAAAGAGTAGAATCATATCCAGATAATAGAAATAGTAGAAATGCTTCTGTCTAGAATGCATATTTAGTCTCCAAATAAACTTTGATTTTACCTTATAGAAATTTCTATTCTGTGCAGAATGTGACCTGAGCAGTTACACACATACAATACTATAGTGGAATTACAGTAGTGGCCAAAATTGTGGAAACCATTTGAGGGGGAAAGTGTATTTTTGAAGTTTGATGGCTAATAACACCACTTTTCTTTGCAGCAGTACCATAAAATTATATATCAATGGAAATATAATTTAATCAAGAATGTAATGCAACAAAGCTTGTTCAATTATCTGTACTCTATGAAAAGTTATAGGTCAGAAGCAACCCAGCAATAAAACCCAGTTAATAGAAGCAATCATTCAATCAATCAATCTTGGTTTCACATTATAACAGCTGCAGAACTAAAAGTCTCCATGGGAAGATGTTGTAAGCCATAATTCATGCTAAAGGTTACCCAACTAAGTATTAACTGACATGGTGATAATTTTTGTATATCTCATTTTTTCTATGGTGATAATTTTTGTATATCTCATTTTTTCTACGTGTTTCACTTTTCTTCTTTATAACTGCTATTCTAGTAGCAAATCCTTCATAAAGGTTATTGCATTACATTCTTGATTAAATTATCTTTCCATTGATATATAATTTTATGGTACTACTCCAAAACAAAAGTGGTGTTATTAGCCATCAAACCTCAAAAATACACTATTCTCCCCAAAAGGTTTCCACGATTTTGGCCACTACTGTGGTGTTTGGGAAACTAGAAAGCAGAACATTGGGGAAAACTCAGATATCTGTTAAGCAAGACCAAGTACAGTGGTAAAAATTTTATGAAGATGAAACAAAGTGAGAAAAAAAGCACTATTTTACTGTTAACCTAATTATTATGAACTATATAAAAAACAGAGTAGAATCACTGAGCATAGGAAGGTTAACTGAAAGGAAATAAAATTTATATTTCAATAATTTATGCCACCTCCCAAATTAGATTAACTAATTATCCAGCCAGATTTAGGAGTTGATATAGTTGATATAAGGAGTTGATTTAGGAGTTGATATAAGACTTGTATTTAATACTAGGATTGTTGATAGTGGATTTAGCATCATGGCACATGACCTGAGAAAGCAGTTTTATCACCCACAGCCTGAAGAATAACATAGCAAATCAGGGATGTTTGTTGCCCAAATGATCATTGATATGGCTTCTGAATATAGGACAATCTAACATTTCTTCTCGGGGATCATTCCAATGCAGAGATGTATAGGAAAAACAATCAGAATCACACATATTGTTGCTGCATATTTGAACGTGTTTAGGAACAAGAAATATTAATAACACCACTCAGTTTTGGTTGGGTGTCTGTTTTGCTCTGCTCTTTGAAACTCCCTGGAGAACATAGGAGTAGAATTAAACAAAGTCAATTATGGGGCACAATATCTCTTGTTCTTTTGGCATTGCAGAAGAAGATAATTGATCTCATCTAGGAGAAAACAATTTGTCATTTCTATGTAGCAACAAGAGAATAAATGGATTACAGTCAAAGGGATAAAAATCTAAGGAATGTAAATAAACAACATAGTGAAAGAGGAAAAGTTTGTCAGCTTTGTAAATGGTATGACAAGATGGTATGACACAGAAGTCAGGCACTTTGACTAGACTTCCATAATGAGAAAAGAATATTATTAAATAAAAGAAGTCATTATTTGTCAGCAAACACCAATGGCTTTAGTTCACCTAAAGTGTCAAGGTTCCAAGTAACATACCCATAGCAAACTCTTCTCCAGTGTGTCACCACTGAAATCTCAAAATGGCCTCAGTCAGGCCAGCTTCAGAGTTGACAGTTATTTATTTATTTATTTATTATTTTTTATTTATTTATTTATTTATTTATTTATTTATTATTTATTCATTCATTCATTCATTCATTCGTTCGTTCGGTCGGTCGGTCGGTCGGTCGGTCGGTCGGTCGGTCGGTCGGTCGGTCGGTCGGTCGGTCGGTCGGTCGGTCGGTCGGTCGGTTAGTTAGTTAGTTAGTTAGTTAGTTAGTTAGTTAGTCAAGCACATATAAGATAACAGATAAAAATGTAAACATGATTTTGAATACATGAAAAGGATACGAATAAAAAGGGACATTAGGACAGGGATGGTAGGCATGTTGGTGCGCTTATGCATGCCCCTTACAGACCTCTTAGGAATGGGGTGAGCTCAACAGTAGACAATCTAAAGTTAAAGTTGTGGGGGTTTGGGGAAGAAACCACAGAGTCAGGTAGTGCATTCCAGGCATTGACCACTCTGTTGCTGAAGTCATATTTTCTGCAATCGAATTTGGAGTTCATTACTCTTCTCTTGCCAATAGTGCTTAGAATATAATAAAGTGGGTTAATTTTACAAAATGTATTGCCAGTATTGTTATGTTGCCTTGTGGTCCTTACAAGGACAAGGCCATGGATTTTTCTTAACACTTTCAAAAGTGGTTTGCCACTTTCTTCTTCTTAGGATCAAGAGAGAATTATAGATGGAATGCCACTGAGTAATGGGAAGAAAAGTTAGGAGAGCTTGATTGGTTGGAAGCTGGAAGTTTTTTATTTTGGAATGAGAACAGGCATTGTAGGTAGAAGTGTTGGAAATGCAAGCCAGGTTAATGTTAGTTGACATACAACAAAAGAGAGCAAGTAGGATGTAGGAAAAATATATTTGTGGGAAGGGATTGAGAAAAAGATGGTTTTAAATAAGTTGCAGAAAAGATACAAGAAAAAAGGTGCAGAATTGAAACAGACTTTTTCTTGTCCTTATCTCTTGTAGTAGGGGACCAAAGATGTGTGGGAGTTTTTGTTTTGTTTTTAATCTGGGTTGGCAGGAACCTATTATCATATTGTCTACTGCAGGGGCCCCAACCCCTGGTCTGTGAACTGGCATCAGGCCACGGCATGCCAGAAACTGGGCCATGCCAACAAGCAAAGTCCAATCCATAGGATACAGGCAGCATGTGAAACCACACCCCTTCTGGTCCACGGAAAAACCTCTTTTGTCATGGTAATGATGATTTAATAGCTGACCAGCTGCTGTAATGCTGTAATGCTGTAATGATGATGCAATGGTAACATTTAACTGCATGGAATATTTGGCATCAAGTATAAATACATGAAGGATTAATATATGGCTGGTCCTGTATTTTTAAAAGAAAATGTATCTACTGCTGAGATAATGAATGTGGTTGTCTTTCTTATGCAGCGCATACGTGGAATATTTTAAGTAAAAAAAATTGCATCTGAACAAACTTAACCAAATTTAAACCAGTTCATCGGAGTGAAGCTTGAACTAGAGACTAAGAAGTAAAAAGTTTAATACATAAATACAAAAAGCTGGAATTTAAGTTTACTTTTGTTTCTTTACAAGTTGTTCCTTTCTGTTCAAATCAGGCCTCAGAACAATAATGAAGCATTTAGGAGAAAAGATGCAGCCCAGTAATCCAGCTGCAGATGCCAAAATAGAGAAGATCTCCACAGCTACCATGTATTTCCCCTTGGTGCTCAGATAGGTAGGAACAAACAATAGCCAGACACTACAAAAGACAAACATGCTGAAGGTGATAAATTTGGCTTCATTAAAGCTATCTGGTAACTTCCTGGCTAGGAAGGCCACCATGAAGCTGATAGCAGTCAAGAACCCCATATAGCCAAGGACAATGTAAAACATGATGGCTGAACCTTCATTACATTCCAGGACAATTTCATCAGACATTGAGTGCATGTCTGAATCTGGGAATGGAGGAGAAGTTGCCAGCCATATACTACAAATAGTGACTTGTACCAGTGAGCAAGACAAGACAATAATATTAGCCAGCCTTTTCCCCACCCATTTCCTCATTTTGGAGCCTGGCTTGGTAGCCATGAAAGCAAGAACAACTATTGTGGTTTTCCCCAATATACAAGAAAGGGCGATGGAGAAGATGATGCCAAAAGCAGTTTGTTGCATAAAACATTTTACTTGCTCTGGTTGCCCAATGAAGAGCAAAACACAAAGGAAAGAAAACAGAAGAGCAATGAGAAGAATGTAGGTGAGGTTTCTGTTGTTGGCTTTGACAATGGGTGTGTCCTGGTGTTTAATGAAGATCCCCAGCACCACAACTGAGATGAAAGAAAAGAAGAAAGCAACACTGGTCAAGGTGATTCCCAAGGGTTCTTTGTAAGACAAGAATGTTGTATGTTTCTTAATGCACAGAGTTTGGTCCTTGTTAGGGTAGTTTTCTTTGGGACATGAGAAACAGTCATCTAAATCTAGAAGAGGAAAAAAATTGTGTCAGCTCAGACTTCCTCAAAATTCAGAAGTATCGTATCACAGTTCCCAGAATTTCTACACCTTCATTACATTGACTGAATTGGCTGAGATCAACGCCTTAGAAATTACTATGACATGATGTGAAATTTTGTATGATATGATTTTATTTTATTTGGTATGAACATTTGATATTAGATTGAATCTCACACTACTGCTTTAGAAGAAACAAACCTTGATATTACACTGCATGCACAATTTTTATAATACCGTATTTTTCGTAGTATAAGATGCACTTTTCTCTCCCTAAAAGAGGGTAAAAATTTGGGTGTGTCTTATACACCGAATGTACCCCCGCCCTCCCGCTGATCCCACCCTTTGGCCTCTGTCTCCCAGCAATTTACCTCCTTGTAGCAAAGCAGTAAGCTGCCCATTTCAGCTTCAGCACAGCCTGATTAGCACAAGCAGTTCATTGTCTGTTGGATCGGCCTCCCGGCCCTCAGCTGTTTCAGGCTGCTGCATATTGTTGCGTGGGCCTCCTGCAAGCAGGCAAATTGCTGGGAGGCGTATTTTTTTTCTTGTGCTAATCAAGCTGCGCTGAAAACAAAACTAAAGCAGACTGTTTGCTATGCTGGGAGGCAGAGTTATTGTAAGTGTTTTATGAGTCCTATTTTCTTCTTTGTGTCCTTTTGTTGTAAAATTTCTGTCTAGAATCAACAATTAGCAGGAATTTAAAAAGCATTTCACTAACTTAATTAAAATGTTACCTGAAGGAAAATAAAGAGAGGGGGGAAAAGCTTTACATCTAACAGATTGCATGCTGAATAACTTACTGATTCTTATTACAATACCAATCTATGCAACGAAAAAAACTTAAAACAGTTCCAAACTGGTAAAATTTCATACTATTTCCCATATCCATGCACTAGCGCCGTGATGGCGAACCTATGGCACGGGTGCCACAAGCGGCACGCGGAGCCATATCAGTGGGCACGCGAGCTCAGGTCCGGCGTGCATGTGTGCACCAGCCGGCTGATTTTCGGGCCTTCTGGGCCCACTGGGAGTCGGGAAACAGGCTGTTTCCAGCCTCCAGAGGGGGTGGGGAAGGCCATTTTCACCCTCCCCAGGCTCCTAGAAAGGCTCTGGAGCCTGGGGAGAGCGAAAAATGGGCGTGCCATTGCATGCTGGGAGCAGGGGGGTCATGCGTGCATGTGCGGGGGTGCATGGAATTATGAGTATGGGCACGCACACACGTGATCCCCCGCATTCCCCCCCTTTTGGCACGCGAACCAAAAAAAGGTTCGCCATCACTGCACTAGCGTATATCTTGTTTTCCTCCCCCAAAAAGGTAGGTGCATCATATAGTCCGGGGCATCTTATATTCTGAAAGATATGGTAGTTTATTTCTCAATCATCCTTCCTCTGAATCCATCTGCCTTTTTGCTGATTATCTTCCCCCTTGATTTTCACATAATGTTTATTTTACTAATTTATTTAAAACATGTATATAGCTGCTCATCTTATACCAAACTCCAGATAGCTACTAGTCAAGAATTAAAACAATATCAATAATAAAACAACATAAACAATAAATTAGTTTTGGGGGTGGGGGGGTGGGAGAGTGTTCCATAGGACAGGGATTATCACAGAAATGGTATGCAATCAATGAAGACCATAGTGACTTATTTTAGTGTTATTTGCCTTTCTCAATTATAAGAATGCATAATCAGTAATGTCTTATATGTCAGGGTTCCAAGTAATAACTCCATAGAAAGCAGAACTCCAAGGCAGGCAAGTTCTTCAAAGAACAATTTTATTGGAGATATCATATTATCACAAGCTAGTGAAAACCAACTCTGCTACTGTGATAGATTAAAAACACATCCCAAACATCCCCAGAAAAAAAAGGCGAGTGCTGGTGATAGGAGATTCAATTTTAGAATGTTCTGGTAAACATTCTACCACAATATCCTATTTAGGATCTGTAGGGACGAATGCCCCAACTACCAGGAAGCCTGGTAGTATTTTGAACCTATTCACCTTCAGAGCTATAAGATATGAACTGTTCTTTCATGGAATTTCTTACCTGTCTGATTGGCAATTTTCCCTTCTGGGCAAGGAAAGCATTTGTAACAGCAAAATGGCTTCCCTTCTATTTTGATCTTGCTGTACCCCAAGGAGCAATGATCATTGCATAGAGAAAGAGGTTGTGTCTGTTAGTAAAGGAAAATGCAATATATTTAGAATTTAAACATTAGCAATCTAAGACATTATAATTTTAGAGGAATATTTCTTTTCCTTTTTTGATTAGAATTATAAATCATTCTATGTTAGTTTACTAGGCTTGGCTTACTCCTTAAAATATCCTTCTGGCATAATCAGGTATGTAAATTGGAAAGTCTCTTATTTATCCGATGGATATCAAAGATTTGGGTTAGTTAGCTCTGAAAGAGGAGTTTATTGAGTTAATTTTCTTAGGCAAATTCCTCTTTGAAGTCCTGTGCATGAAGAATATTGCTTTTCATGTACTCGATTCCTTAATTTGTGAATCTGTTCAAGTGAACCTTTCAAATATCAGCTGAAGTATGTGAAGTGAACCACCCTTTAAAAAACAAATTACCTGGTTAAAAATATTGGGCCAGACAATATTATCTGCTGATATAGAGAGAAGGCTTTTGAGTTGAACTGATGGATCTACTTTTCCAACTTTGACCCTAAGAAAGGATAGATTTTGGAAGGTGACCCAGTTGATGATATCGAAACCAGATGCAACCTTCCCATTCTGGTCAAAGAAAATGTTTTCTCCAAAACTGTTGTTAAAGGAGACTTTTCTCAGGTAGTGATGAAGCTGAAGGGAAGAACATGACAGTAATTAATAAAAGTATACAAGAATGGCAAAAATATACAGCAGTATTATTTTCCAAAGGTATTCTTGCATTCCCAAACTATGCTAATAATAACCTTTATTCCTCACTTCCATCGGTAAGCAGCTGGAAGAATCACCATGAGAGACAGAGCTACTAAAGGAGGCTAACAGCCCTTTTTTGTGGCTATCACACCAAAGCATGTTGTTGTTAGTTGCAAAGACATGTCTGACCCATTGCGACCCCATGGACAATGTTCCTCCAGGCCTTCCTGTCCTCTACCATCCCCGGGAGTCCATTTAAATTCACGCCAACTGCTTCAGTGACTCCATCTAGCCACCTCATTCTCTATCATCCCCTTCTTCTTTTGCCCTCAATCTTTCCCAGCATTAGGCTCTTCTCCAGTGAGTCCTTCCTTCTCATTAGGTGGCCAAAGTATTTGAGTTTCATCTTCAGGATCTGGCCTTCTAAAGAGCAGTCAGGGTTGATCTCCTCTAGGACTGACCGGTTTGATCGCCTTGTAGTCCAAGAGACTCGCAGGAGTCTTCTCTAGCACCATAGTTCAAAGGCCTCAATTATTTGGTGCTCAGCCTTTCTTATGGTCCAACCAAAGTATATGTCCCCATAACCATCAGTTTATCCCCCTGTTTGGTACCATTTGGCAAACATACCATCCACTTCTAACTTCTTCCTCACCATTGCGCCTCTCCTCTGCATGTTGTAACTTTTATTGTCAGTGCATGAAATACCAACATTTTGTCTTTTTATTGCTGCGAACCAAAACCAGTATAATTTATCATGTATATTTTAGAGAGTCACTGAATTCTCCTTCCTTATTAAGATCTCTCCCAATATACGGGAGGGAGGGAGGGAGGGAGGGAGGGGAGAGAGAGAGAGAGAGAGAGAGAGAGAGAGAGAGAGAGAGAGAGAGAGAGAGAGAGAGAGAGAGAGAGAGAGAGAGAGAGAGAGAGAGAGAGAGAGAGAGAGAGAGAGAGAGAGAGAGAGAGAGAGAGAGAAGAAGTTTTTCACTCTACTGTATCTAATGGCCATCCCCCCCTCCACAAATCTCAACATTAAATATTCATAGAGACTTAGCCTGTTGCAATTTAAAAAGCTGGGATAGAAAGTTCTGCACTGTAGGTTGATTATCAATATCTGCCAAGAATGTGGAATGCCTGTCTGGTTGATATGACTAAGCAACCTACTTATTTAATCAGTTTAAGGAAATGATTATTTACTCAGCTTCTGTTTATCCAAGTTAATTAAAACTCTTCTACTTGTCTATGGTAAAAGTTAATTAGACACTCATCTATTTAGTTAGCAATCACACCTTTATAGGATTTGTCTGTATACTATGTGTCATATATTAACCATTTATCCATTGTAACTAAAATAGTAAAGTTAATCTTTATGCTTGTATACACAAGAAATTCGTTATAAAAAATAAACGTAAGTCCGAGAGAGCCAGAGCTTCTGAACATGGGAGCTGTTCAGCTCAGAGACATTTTCCTTCCTAACTTGGACAAGCTTTGCTCAAGAAATCATGTCTCTGTGTCTATGATTACTACACTGCACATTCTGATCCACCTGTCATTCCTCCAGCATTATGCTTAAACTGGTTTCTACAAAATTTGTGAACAGTGGTAGATATGGAAACAAAACCATCTCCTACATTAGTAGACCAGCTTGGTCTAGAGGTTAAGGCAGAAGAATAGGAAGCAGGACACCATGAGTTCTAGTCCTGCCTTGGACATGAAAGCCAACTTGGAGACATTGGGCCAATCACCTCACCTCATAGTGTTGTTGTGGGGGAAATAGGAATGCAAGATATAGAGTAACAGAGTGGGAAGTGGCCTTGGAAGTCTTTTAGTCCAACTCCCTGTCCAAGCAGGAGACTCCACACCAGAGGTGGTATTCACTTACCTTCCCTACCAGTTCAAAAGGTAGCTTCACTCACACGCGCCCTATCCACGCATGTGCACGGCCTTCCGCACATGCACTTTGCTCTCTCACGTGGCTTGCATGCATGCACGTGGCTTCAAAATGTGCATAAATAGGACAGCATAGAGCCGGGGTGGGAGCGGGGGAAGGCCCACCCTCGCAGGTCGCTACTATCGGTTCGCCCAAACTGGTCTTAACCGGAGGAAAACGACCTGTGCCCCATACCATTCCAAACAAATTGCTGTCCAATCTCTTCTTGAAAACCTCCAGTATTGGAGCTCCCACAATTTCTGAAGGCAAGCTACTCCATTGATTAATTGTTCTCACTGTTAGGAAATTTCTCCTTAAGTCTAGGTCTTTTTGATAAATTCCTTTCCATTTCTTCTTGTCTTGCCTTCAAGTGCTTAAGAGGAAGAAGGTATGTTGGATATATTCTTTGCCTTGAGTTATTTGTAATAAGATTAAAGGAGGGAAAGAAAGAAAAAGAAAGAAAGAAAGAAAGAAAGAAAGAAAGAAAGAAAGAAAGAAAGACTGTCGATATAATTTACTTGGACTTCAGTAAGGCATTTGATAAAGTAGACCATAACCTACTACTAGATAAAGTAGAAAAATCAGTGGAACAGCTTGCCTCCAGAAGTTGTGAATGCTCCAACACTGGAAGTTTTAAAGATGTTGGATAACCATTTGTCTGAAGTGGTGTAGGATTTCCTGCAACTCTGTTATTCTATTCTATTCTATTCTATTCTATTCTATTCTATTCTATTCTGTTCTGTTCTGTTCTGTTCTGTTCTGTTCTGTTCTGTTCTGTTCTGTTCTATTCTATTCTATTCTATTCTATTCGAAAGAAAGAAGAAAGAAAGAAAGAAAGAAAGAAAGAAAGAAAGAAAGAAAGAAAGAAAGAAAGAAAGAGAAAGGTGCATACCTTCCATACATGATGATTAAAAAACCTCTGTTTCCCACTATTAGCTGCTGATCTGTGTTTGGAATGGGATATCAGGAAAGCTTGTACACCATGTGCTACAGCATAGACTGCATTGTAGATACTGTAGCTTTGTCCAGTCATACTCAATTCAAAAACAGAGTTTGGAAGAGTCTCCAGTTTCTCTTCCCCAGTGCACTGTTTCTCCGACTTTGGGTTTAAAATGGACTTTGAGAAAGAGCATTCAAAGGCTTGTTCCCAAAAAACTCTTGAAAAACTGTCTTCGTTTTCTGGAATGCTGTTTCTCACCTGAAGAAATCTATGAAACCCTAATACTTCTTTTGATGAAACCGCAAAAGAAAGAGCGCCATGGATGAAGTCCATATTCCAATCTCTTTGAAATGGAACTGAAGTATACTCCATCTGGGCTGGGAAAATCCAAACTTTGTCTTTTCTCTCCACTGTGGCTTCCCAATACTCTGAAACAGAGATCATTCTGAAAAGAGCCATGACCTGGTTCTCACAATATACAATCACAACACTGGAGGTGCTTCTCATAATGACTTTGCATACGTTAACAAAATTATTGATTTGTTCTCCCATCTCATTTGAGAAAGCTATTGCTGGAAACTCCTTAATATAATCGAAGCAGATTCCATTTTGGGAAAACACGATAAGCACTTCCCTCAGAAATTGTTCGCCAATTTCATTTTCTTGAAAAAGTATCCCAATCCAGGTCCACTTAAAATGAAGCAGCAACTGGAGCATCCCCATAATTTGAAGTTGTTCATTTGGAAACATCTGATAGATGAAAGCTGTATGAATCATGTTATCCATCACTGGAGCAGAGCCATACGTGAACTTAGGAGAAAAAGAAAATGCAAAATATAGGCATATGAATTTGATATGGTTAAATCTGACTGAATCATATTGTTACTTTGATTTTCAGGGCTTATACATAACTCATTGAGGATGTTACTTTAATTTCTTTGAAGTTAAGGGCACAAAATGGTCCCCGTTTTTGGAAATCCATTGCTTCTAAAAAAAAAGTTATGATGCATTGATCATCTTCAATGTGGGCAGAATTCATTATATTTGAGGAAACAGTGAAGTATTGTGTAGAGCCACGGTGGAGCAGTGGTTAGAGTGCAGTACTGCAGGCTACTTCTGCCGACTGCCTGCTGACTGCAATTTGTCAGTTCAACTGTCACCAGATTAAAGGTTGACTCAGCCTTCCATCCTTCCAAGATGGGTAAAATGAGGACCCAAATTGTTGGGGGCAATATGATGACTCTGTAAACTGTTTAGAGAGGGCTGTAAAGCACTGTAAAGTAGTATATAAGTCTAAGCGCTATTGCTATTGCTAGATAGCCTCTCTCTAGGGTGCATCAGAGAGGTCTAAAGAATCTAACACTGAGTCTTTGGAATCACCACACTGCTCTTTCATCCAGACAAAACAATAGAGACAAATAGCTAACAAACCATTCCATTGGCAGAATTTGATGATCTATATAACTTCTCCTTAAGGTTTTGTGACACCAAATTCCCATTAGTTAAAATTTTTAAAGTAATGCCTTTTTGCACTATTTTGTTATTCTCTTATGACTTCACAAAACTTACCACATCACAGTAGATCTTTCTAACGTGATTTTTATAAGATTGCTAAGGAACACCATCATATTTATAAGACAACTTTTTTCTAAAAGTTCAACTTGAAGAACAAAAAATGTTGGTGCATATGTTGTGGAATGAATGCATTGCTTGACGAGGTCATATTTTTTCCTGGGAGAAACTATTGTGACTGTGATTATCTGAACTACAGCTATCTATATTATATTATTGCTACTTATCAACCAAAGCGAATTGACATGGAAGTAATACTCCTGTCCATTATTATAACTATATTATATTACTTTTATTTCTTCTGGATAATTGTAATTGCCTTCTAGGGACAATTTTCAAATCTTCTCAAATTAACTCCTGTTCCAGATTCCACTGAGGGAAAGGGAGAACAAAGTCGTAGGAAAAACTTCCTAGTTTCAACAGAGCAACTGTCTGCAGATGATGATGATGATGATGATGATAATGATGACGACGATGACGACGACGATGATGATGATGATGATGATGATGATGATGATGATGATGATGATCATCATCATCATCATCATCATCATCATCATCATCATCATCATCATCATCATCATCATCATCTCTAATGATTTAAATGCCAGAGCTCATTGTAACAACATTGCCAAAAAGGCATTAAGAGTTGTTAACCTAATCTTGCATAGCTTCTTCTCTGGTAATATTGTACTCTTAACCAGAGCATACAAAAGATTTGCTAGACCAATTCTTGAATACAGCTCATCTATCTGGAACCCACACTGTATCTTGGACATTAATACAATTGAGAGAGTCCAGATATATTTCATGAGAAGAGTCCTCCACTCCTCTGCTCACAACAGAATACCTTATGCCACCAGACTTGAAATTTTGGGTTTAGACAACTTAGAACTATACCACCTTCAATCTGACTTAAGCGTAATACATAAAATTATTTACTACAATGTCCTACCTTCAATGACTACTTCAACTTCAACCACAGCAATATACAAGCACATAATAGATACAAACTTAAGGTAAACCGCACCAAACTTGATTGCAGGAAATACGACTTCAGCAACAGAGTGTTCAATGCCTGAAATACATTACCTGATTCTGTGGTTTCTTCCCCAAGCCCCCAAAACTTTAACCTTAGATTGTCTACTGTTGACCTCACCCCATTCCTAAGAGGTCTGTAAGGGGCGTGTATAAGTGCACCAACGTGCCTACCATCCCTGTCCTAATGTCCCCTTTTATTCGTATCCATTTTATGTATTAATAACTATGTTTATACTTCTGTTATCTAATACATGCTTGACAAAGTAAATAAATACAATAAATAAACCAAAATGCTATTTTGAATTATTTATATGAATAAATCACTTTTCAGTCATACATTATTTATTTATTATAAATGAACCAATTTTATCTCCAAGATACCGTATTTTTCTGAGTATAAGACGTACCAAAGTATAAGACGCACCTTAGTTTTTGGGGAGGAAAATAGGGGGAAAAAAATCTGCCTACCAGGTATTCATCTGGCTAGCGTCCTTAGTCTGGTCAGCTTCAGCACATTATTTTATCCCCTGGTTAGGACTTAAAAAAACCTTCTTCTGAGAGAGTAACAATGAAAGAGCATGCAAGCCAGTAAGAGCTGGGAAGATCGCTAGCACCTGGTTAGGGCTAGAAAAAAAACTTATTCTGAGCAGCTTCAGCACATTATTTTATCCCCTGGTTAGGACTTAAAAAAACCTTCTTCTGAGAGAGTAACAATGAAAGAGCCTGCAAGCCGGTAAGAGCTGGGAAGATAGTTAGCACCTGGTTAGGGTTAGAAAAAAACTTATTCGGAGCAAGTAGAGCAATGAAAAAAAGATTCTGCAAAGACTTAGGGCTGGAAAAACATTCTTTGGAGAGAGTAACAATGAAAAAGCCTGCAAGGTAAGAGCTGGGAAGATCTGTTAGCACCTAGTTAGGGCTGGAAAGAAAAGCTACATTCAAAGTATAAGACGCACCCAAATTTTCAGCCACTTTTAGGGAGGAAAAAGGTGCATCTTATACTCAGAAAAATACGGTATATAATATGTTTCAATTTCTTGTCAAATTAGTTTTTGTTATAACCTTAACTGGTTTGGAAGTTTCATGGAAATCAGCAGAGAGATATTTCGAATTGGAAAAAAAAGTCTGTTTGAAGACAAAGAGGATTCATCTTATTTCCTTTTTTTAAAAAAAATGGAAACAATATCCTCAAACTCAGCACAACTTTCAGCAAACCCAGACTGCAAAATGTTGAAGTGTTGTCAAGCCAGATGTTATTAATGTTCTAATTAACATTAGTTTATAACCAATCCAGAAAGTTTCTGTAAAGAGGAACTCACATTTCAACAGGATTTTTGCTTTTACCTTAAGCAGGTTTTACCTGTGGAATCTTGTAATTGCTCAGAATGTCAGCCATAACCTGAGAGATATGCGAGTTGGGTCCAGCAATAACACAAACTGAATTTTGGTGGATGCTACATTTATAGTTGGGAACAAATCTGTCATGTGAAGAAAGAAGCTCCATAGAAGCCAGGTAGGTCCACGTTGCCATGAAATAACTGTTCGATATCCCAAAGCCCAGTGTGATGTTTGGCAAGATCTGAGGATTTTCATTGATCTCCTTTACGGCAAAGACCAAGGACAAGATATGCAAGTAGTTCTGTTGTAATAAACTTCAAGGGAGAGTAATGCCTCTGTTACAATGATTGCATTTCCAAAGAGACAAATTGTTACTTTTCAATTTATTAATCTTTTGTCAACAGCAATAACCAAAAATAAACTCTGAACCCCCCAAGGCCAGACAGTCTGTAGAAAAAAACTTGTCCTCTCTATGCCATAAATTAAATATAGAATCAGTTATTTGGCACATAACCTCTTTGGTATCCATATCTTTGGGTACACTAAATTCTCTTTTATAATGTTTTATAGCATTGGAATATTTCTATCTCATTTTGAAAGAACAGATGTTTTATGTTGAGCCTTAATAGGAATAGTAATTTGTAAAACCTATAAAGGAAACATTGTCAGCTCCTAAGAAATTGTTTCTTTGATGTAAAGAGTTTCTGACCAGAGAAAAAGAACTATACAGATGAGTTAGACTTCAACACTGTCAAGGGAAAATTCAGTGGAAGATACAAAGTCCTTTCTAAATATTAAGTAAAAGTCATGGGCAACTATTGGATGGGCAACTGTTAGATCTATTCCTATTTTTCACTGATGAATTCCAGGCAATCAATTAAAAAAGTGACATAGAAACAAAACTTTTAACCATAGCCACATAATGTAAACAGCAGAAATTCTTCTGCATTGAATGTGTGTTGTCTCCAAAACAAATTGATTAACTATAAAAAAAGATGTTGAGACTCTAGAAAGAGTGCAGAGAAGAGCAACCAAGATGATTAGGGGACTGGAGGCTAAAACATATGATGAATGGTTGCAGGAACTGGGCATGGCTAGTCTAGTGAAGAGAAGGGAAGATATGATAGCAGTGTTCCAATATTTGAGGGGCTGCCACAGAGAGGAGGGGGTCAAGCTATTTTCCAAAGCACCTGAAGGCCAAACAAGGAATAATGGATGGAAACTGAACAAGGAGAGATTCAACCTGGAAATAAGGAGAAATTTTCTGACAGTGAGAGCAATCAACCAAAGGAACAGAAGTTGCCTTCAGAAGTTGTGGGAGCTTCACCACTGGAAGCTTTCAAGAAGAAACTGGACTGATTCTGTCATAAATGGTGTAGGGTCTGCTTCGGGGGTGGGGGTGTTGGTCTAGAAGACCTACAAGGTCCCTTCCAACTCTGTTAATCTGTATCTGTATCTAACTTTAGGACTATGTCACAGAAATTTATTTTCTGTGCAGGATGAGATCTGATCAGTTATAGACATACAGTATTATGTTGGAAGTACGTGCCATGGAAGTCTGGGACAGAAGCATTGGGAATTCGTAAAGCAGAGGCTTGGGAATCACTCAGATATCTGTTAAGCAAGACCTAATATAGCTTTATGATGATAAAATAAAGTGGAATCCTTTAAATAAAGTGGAACAAAGCCATTGTCTCAGTGTTAACTCAATAATTATGATGTAAGAAATAGAATAGACTCTCTGAGAAGAGAAAGGATAACTGAAAGGAGATAAAAATGTATATTTCAACCATTTATCCTTTCCCCAAAATATATTGTCTCCAGCCAGCCAGATTAGGGAGCTAAGAATGACAAGTACATACATGGGATCATCAAGAAGTTCTTCAGATGGAAGTCTTTTAAAGGTGACTAGATTAGACATCATGTAGATCAGAGAAATAATGCCACCAATGATGAGATCACCTGAATGGTAAGACTTGTATTTAATACTAGGGTTGTCAATTGTGCATTTAGCACCATGGCAGATGACCTGAAAAAGCAGTTTTATCACCCACAGCCTGAAGAGTAGCATAGCCAATCACAGATGTGCTTTGCCCAAAATGATCATTGATATGGCTTCTAAATATAGAAAAACCTAACATTTTTGCTCTATCTCTTGGATGCGCTGAATGTAGAACTATACAAGAAAAACAAGCTCCAACATAATGAATCTTGATTGGGTTCCTGTTTTGCTCTGTTCTTTGGAAATCCCTAGAATCCAGAGGAGTAGAATTAAACTTGGTCAATTGCAGGGCACACCATCCCTTCATCAATCATTTCTTTGCAGCAAAAATTGCGGCAAAAAGATAATTGATTTCACCTTGGTGTTAAATGCTTTGTGACTTTTTGTACAGCAGTCATTGACAGTAAAAAAAACCAGACTGTTGTCAAAGGCAAAGGCAAAGAAGACCAAGGAAATAAATAAATAACACAAAACCAAGAAAAATAACAAGTTTTCCTGCTTTGTACTGGTATAGATGGCATGACATGAAAGTCAGTTTTGCATTTAGAGTAGGCTTCCAAAATGGGGGCGGGGCGGGGAATTAATGAAAAGGCTTCACTATCTTTCAAAAATTGTTCATGGTTTTAGATCACCAAGAGTTTGTTACCTTGGTCATAAATGCCTTTAAATAATTATAATTTTTAAAAATATTTTTTTTCTTAAAGAGATTTTCAACAGAATAGAAACAAGTTTTGAACAATTGAATTGAAGAAAAGAAAAATAGGGTAGAGTAGTAAGACAGTATCTTTCTCTTTCTTGTGCATACAAAAACCTTGAAAAATGAAAACTCTCTGCAGCCAGTTGTTCTCTTATTTAATCTCATATTCTCCATACTCTTGTTCTAACAACTCTTGATAGTTAATCAATTATCTTTATCTGCTGTTTCTTTCCTATAATCTGCTTCTTGTGCTGAGTTTATAAAGGTGTTTTGGGGCACCGTCTATATTTATACATATCTGGAATAACTGGATGGGCCGGCCGCTCCTCCTTATTCAAGAAAGTAAAGACTCTTGAAACTTGGCATTTCAAAAGGAACCTTTTATTGAAAAGGGGTGAAAGCAGGGCAAAATCAAAGCAGGCTCTGAGGGCTCTCCGGCAATACATTCAGAATAAAAGAAAGTTAGAAACCCCTCCCAACAGTCCAGTGTGGAATCAGCCAATTAGCAGGTGTGAAGATGTTATTGTACTGGCCGCTCTGAGAAAGTGATAAGAGAACTTTCTCAGGGTCATCTTCAACTGTCTTTCCAGTGATGCAACCCACATGGCCTACCCTCCCTTTACATTCCCCAAAAGATGAAAAAAATGCCAGGCTGCTTAGGCGCCATGCTAAAGGTTATAAATCAGGCTAACGGTTATAAATGAATACAATACAGGGTACAGGATATATAAAGAAGAAAACAAGAAACAAATAAGTAAATTCCATAATCTCCCCCCTTCCCCTGGAGAATGGCAGATACCCGGATCTGACAATAACAGAATAACAGAGTTGGAAGTGAGCTTGGAGGTTTTCTAGTCCAACCCCTGCTCAAGCAGGAGACCCTATACCCGTGATGGCAAACCTATGGCACGTGTGCCAGAGGTGGCACGCAGAGCCCTCTCTGTGGGCACGCACACTGTCTCCAGCTGCTCTTCTGGTTTCCGGCTTGCGCATGCGTGCTGGCCAGCTGATCTTTGCACATGCTGGACCCCCGAAACCTGAAGAACAGATCCGGCGCACATGGTCTTCAGCTTTCTGGGACTCCGGATCTTCGGGTTGCCGGTGCTCCGGCACATGCGAAGACCAGCTGGCCAGTGCATACATGCACACCAGACAGCTGGTCTTCATGTTTCTGGGGCTCCGGCACGTGTGAAGACCAGCTGGCAGGTGCGCATGCGCTAGAAACCAGAAGACCAGGTGGCCAGCGCGCGCATGCTGGTCTTTGAGTTTCCGGGGCTCCAGTGCACACGCACGTTCCGGTTTGGGCACTCAGTGCCGAAAAGGTTCGTCATCACTGCCCTATACCATTCCAGGCTTTCATAATAAGGAAACAATGTTAAATCAAAAAGCTTCATTATTTGTCAGAAAACACCCATGGCTTTAGATAAACAGAGGATAACACAAGAAGTGATGATGCTGTTTATACAGTACTTGTGAGACCACACTTGGAATGCTGTTCAGGTTACCACAATACAAAACAGATGCTGATCCCCTAGAAATTGTACAGAGAAAGCAACAAAGATAATAAAAGGGTGTGGAGCCTAAATCGTATGATGAATGGTTGAGAGAGCTGGTATGTGTATCAAAGATTCAGGGGACATGATAACTGTTTTCCAGTACTTGAATATCTGTCACAAAGAAGAGGACATTGATGCATCCTTTCCATCATTCTCCTTCTCTCTTCCCTCTCTACTCCACTATAATCAAACTGGGGTGTATGGGGTGCTCAGGGAGGGGTAGCACCTCTGGTGTAGGGGCATGTCGTGTCCTTTTATGGCAGCTCGTTTTAGGGCAGCTTTTAGGGCAGCTCATTCACCTTCGGTCCCCACTTGTCACTCAGCTCTCACCTGTGGTTCCTAGCAGCTGTAGCATGCGCAGCAGCCACACCCCGGGCAACAGCTTTGACAGGCTGCCCAAACCAGGTTGAGAGTAGCCGTTGGGTCATCGACCTTTGGTGAGATAGGGACTTGTCTATCCTGAGCATGTGAAGACAGATTCTGGCGGACTGAGCAGATGAAACCTGCTAGAATAGGACAACGGTCATGAAGGCAGTCTCTGCAAATGATGTGGTACACTAAGAGCACGGCAAGACACGAAAGACGCCCTGGTCAACCCCTGCGCCCAGCCCATCTCCAACTGTCTCGACTCTTGTCCTGCTATTTGGAGCAAGATGGAATCTGGGAAGAGAGAGTGACACTGACTATGCGCACCTCTCCCTCACTTTCATCCAATTCACGCACAAGTCTTGACATCCCCCCCAATTGATAGATGTCAAGGTCCTCTTCGAATATGATGGACGAACATCAATAATCAAACACCTTTCTAGAGAAAATAATTTCATGCAATAATGAATCTATCATTGACATATCTAGAGTTTTGGCTGCACAACTTTGCCATTTGTACTACTAATTTTCTTACAGTCATTATAAGTCATTAAAATTAACTTATTGTCCATCACCTCTACAACAATTCCCTTTCTTTTCCTCTTCTGTCATTAAGATTTTTTCTATACCATTCTCTAGCACCATTCCCCAATTCTACCCCCCACCCACCCAAAAACTTCCTCCCTTAGTGCTTTATATCTGAGGAAAAGGCATTTTCCTTGGAAAAGTCGATATGATAAAAGTGTCCTTAGACTTTATCTTACCATAAACAATACTAGAATCTGTTCTTCTCAATTGAAAACAAGTTGGTTGTGCCACTGTTATATCTGTACCTATTCTTCACTTATGAATGACAGCTAGACTCAATCAATCAAGAAAAACATATCAAAAACATATCCACTTAAGGGAAACAGTAGAAATTGTTTTTTCATTGAACATGTATTGATTCTCCAAAATGAAATGTCGATTTTATTGACTAATTTATTTCCCACCTTTATTATTTTTACAAATAAGAAAAGGTGGCAAATGCACACAATATTCTTCTCTCCTTCTATTTTCCCCACAACAAATTCTGTGAGTGTATTGGGCTGAGAGTTTAACTTTAGGTTTACCTCACAGAAATTTGTTTTTTGTCTGAAGTATGATCTGATCTGACAGACATACAGTACTATGCTGGAATTGTTGTGCCATGGAAGTTAGAGACAAAAACACTGGGAAGTTAGGAATCACAGCTTTAGAGAAAACCTCAGATATTTGTTAAGAAAGACCAAGTAGAATGGTACAAACTGTATAAACTTGAAACCAAGTGGAACGAAAGCATTGCCTTCCTGTTAACCCAATAATAATCAAGTATGTAAGAAATAGAATAGAATATCTGAGCAGAGAAATATAACTGAAAGGAGATAAAAGTTATATTTCAGTCTTCATGCCCTTCCCTTCATGCCCAATTAATATATTGATTATCCAATCGGATTTGAAGCTAGTGTAGTTAACAAAAATAGTTACATACATGGGTTCATCAAGAAGTTCTTCAGATGGGAGTCTTTTGAAGGTGATCAGGGTAGACATCACATAAAGTTGAGAAATAATGCCACCAATGTTGAGATCACCTGAATGATAAGATTTGTATTTAATACTAGGGTCATTGATGGTGCCTTTAGTATCATGGCACATGATCCGCGGAAGCCATATTATCTCCCACAGCATGAAGGATAACATAGCAAATCATAGATGTGCTTTGCCCAAATGATTATTGATGTGGCTTGTGAAGACAGAACAACCTAACATTTTTGCTATTTCCCTTAGATGATTTGAATGCAGAAATGTATTGGAAAAACAGACACAAACAGCCTTGCTTATCCAATCTCATATTTGAATACAATAAGTGTGGTGCCCACATACAGGTACTGAATGTAAAAGAGTAAGTTGTTGTATAAAGTTAAAATGTGGTTAAAAGGAACTGTTTAAACAAGTAAGTATAGAGCCAAACAACTTTTAAATGTATGGTAAGTAAAAAGGGGGAGGTGTTTATCCCAGTGCTCCAGAAGGGAGGGGGGATAGATGACATCATAAGAGACAGCCAATCGGATCATAGATAACAGGGCCAGGAACTATAAAAGGCCTAGTTGGAATAGCTGAGGGGTGCTCTCTTTTTGTTGTAACTTCCAAAGAGGGAAGGTTTAGTAAGAAGAGCTGAGAAGAGCTCTGTCTGTGTGTGTAACTTCCAGGAGGGAAGGTTTAGTGTGAAGAGCTGAAGAGCTCTGTGTGTAACTTCCAAGAGGGAAGGTTTATAGTGAATCTCTGCCTGAGTTTAACGGTCCAAGAGGGAAGTTGACAGGAGAGAAGATAGGCCCTAGGCAGTTCTGTGGGAAGCAGGTGCCAGGGTCTGGGAACTTTATTCATTGATATATATTGTGTAATATGTAGATAGAGATAAACGGTAAAACGTGCTCTTATCTATAGGCCTTAATTCAAAGAAGAACTGTGTTTTCTTAGATTTAGTCAGGAAAGCTAAGAAAGTCTCTGAGGGGAACAAAAGGTGTGAAAGAATTAAATAACTGGTTGTGGCTGTAACAAATTCACTTGACAATTACTGAGAAGTTGTATTTAAATAAACTGTTTTCTTGTTTGTTCAAGAAACGTGTCAACGTCTGTCTATTTCTCACATAAAGCAAATCTTAAACAATTCTGCAGAGCATAGAGATATTGAAAAAGTAAAAGCAAGCCTCTAGAGAGAGAGAGAGAAGTGAAACAGAGGGTGCGATCCTTGGTCAGGGAGATATAAAAAAGAAAATTAAACACAAATCGCTACCAAGACATATAAAACAATAAACCTGACTGGAAGGGTTTATTCCTGAACCTGAACCCTCGCAATAAGGAACAAGGCATATAAATAAGAACAGGCATTCTTTTTTTAAATAAAGTTTTTATTGTTTTTCTCCACAATACATCCATACATATATCTTAATTCTTAACAAAATACACATAGTTATACATTTCTATTTAATAATACATGAACCAATATCTTAATTTGCACCTTTTATACTTTAATTACACACCTGTTTCTCTTTATGTCATATCACTCCCCTCCCTCTATCTCCCTCTCTTCCCTCTACCTTCTTTCTCCTTCTCTCCCACTTTCCTACTTCCCTCCTCTCCCCTGCTTCCCTTCCTTCTCTACTTCCTTTTCTCCCTCTTAACCTTTCCCTGAGTGTATCTATTCACAATCCATCCTATAGTTAACAGACAGGTAACTCATGTCCCTAATCTCCTTTAATTATCGGTGCATCCCTTAAACTCATCCCCCCCCCCCAGTATCCATATCTATGCTTAATTGTTATATTTTCCTAGGTATATTAACTACTATCTTAATGCTGCTTCCTCAACTACCTAATTTTTTCACCTGGATCTACCACCTTCAATTTTTTATTTTCCTCCAATTTAATCAATATTACTTATCTTCCATACATATTCATTTTCTAACCAATCATAGAATTTTCCCCATACATTATAGTATTCAGAATCTTCCTTATCTTTAATTTTCATTGTCAATCTATTCAGTTCCGCACAATCCAATATTTTTTTAATTACCTCCCTTTCAGAAGGGGCTTTTGTTGCTTTCCATTTTTGCGCAAATGCAATTCTAGCTGTTGTAATTATGTTGCTTCAATATTTTTTCTATCCACACTTGAATTGAACTCCAAGAACGGGCATTCTTGTTTGGCTTACTGTTTTGTTCTACTTCTTGGAACTCCCAAGAGTCCACAGGAATAGAATTAAATGTGGTCAATTATTTATTTATTTATTTATTTATTTATTTATTTATTTATTTATTTATTTATTTATTTATTTATTTATTTATTTATTTATTTATTTATTTATTTATTTATTTATTTATTTATTTATTTATTTATTTATTTATTTATTTATTTATTTATTTATTTATTTGTGACATTTATATACCGCCTCACAGTGCAAGCACTCTCTAAGCAGTTTACACCAGTAAGCAATGTATATTTATATTGCCCCCAACAATCTGGGTCCTCATTTTACCTACCTCGGAAGGATGGAAGGCTGAGTCAACCTTGAATCGGTGAGATTTGAACCGCTGACCTGCAGATCACAGTCAGCTGAAGTGGCTTGCAGTACCCCACTCTAACCGCTGCGCCATCTTGGCTCTTAATGAATTTAATGAATTATGGTGCACAACATCTCATACACTTCTGAAACTGCAGAAGAAAATAATTGATCTCAGCTCAGTGCAAATTGTGTGTGGCTTTCTGTGTAGCAGCAAGAGAAAAACAGGTTCCAATCAAGGCAAATACTATCCAGAAAAGTGAATAGATAACATAATGAATGAAAAGGATTTTTTTTACAGATTTCTAGTATAGGTGGCATGACAAAGAAATCAGGTTTGTGCTTGTAGTAAGCTTCCATAACAAGAAAACAAATATGTTAAGTCAAAAATCTCCATCATTTGTCAGAAAACATCCATGGCTTTATATCATCAAGAGTTCATTACTCTTTTCTGTCCAGCAATCTTTGAAATATAATAAAATGGGTTCATTTTACAAAATGTTATGGTCAGTATTATTGATATGGTTGATTGAGTCAACCTTGACTTGTGGTGCTTACAGGAGCAAATCTGTGAATTTTTCTTGACATTTTCAGAAGTGGTTTGTGTCAGAGTGTGCTGAGCGTGACTACTATTTTGAGACAACCCAGGAGCAAAATACAGTACACAGAGGTTTATCTTACAAACAGTGGTTTATATACAAGGCATATATATACATACACAAACGTGGTAGGCACATAGTAGGGAAGCAATCAATGTTCAACTCTATATTGAGAATTACAAGGCAGATTGAACACGAAGAGGAGAGAGATACAGGAGGAGAGAGAAAAATGCCCTCTCATGGGCTCCTTTATATAGACAGCTTCTTAAAGCTGCAGTAACCCTGCTGACTCATCCTCATTGCATCAGCATTTCAGTTTAAAGCCTTACAGCAGCTTGTCAGCTTTAAATTATTACTCTGACAGTTTGCCATTGTGTTCTTCTTAGGGCCAAGAAGGAATGACTGGCCCAAACCAATACATGTGATATTTATGTCGCACACAAGTGTGTTTGTCATTTGGTTGTGACCCAGGGCCTACAGCTATGAGAAAGTGGATTATATGAAATGTAATGAGGCTAAACCCTAGGGCTGACTGGCTGGTTACTGTCTTTGCTGCAATCTTAACCCTGGGGTGATATGTCTTCCCTTTGAGGATCTGGGAGACTCTAAATTGAGAATTCTTCTGGACTCCTGGCTATTGACAGATTTACAGGGGAAGGGAGAACACTTACTGCTGTTCCACTTTCCTCTATATATACAGTAGGGAGCACTGGCAAAATCAATCATGAGGCAGAATGCAGAATGAGGCTACAGTAATATATTTAACGTTGGTTGAATTTGATTTTTTTTCTAGAAACAGTAACTGATGCAGCATGCAGCAGCCCACCTTCCGGCAAAGGTTTGAAATATTAGAACCAATATTAGAACCTCAACTATCAATTGTCAAAAGAGAATTTATAAATTTCGTGGGCTGGCTTTGCTTCTGGAATAAGGTCAGGGTGACTAAACCCTTTAAGGCACTCTGGGAGATTTTGAAAGCCATCATTTCACTTTCTCCTTGGATGAGTAGGTGATTGTCACCCCACCAACTTCCATAGTTCCATTTCTTTTAACTAAGTACAGTAAGTCTCCTTAGGATCAGAAGACCCATATTACACCTATTCTCCGTGAGCTGCACTGGCTTCCTATTGGTCTCTGGGCACAATTCAAGGTGTTGGTTATCACCTTTAAAGCCATACATGGCTCAGGACCAGGATACCTCCGAGACCGCCTTCTACCACATAGCTCCCTTCGACCAGTGAGAGCGCACAGAGTCGGTCTCCTCCAGGTCCTGTCAGACAAACAATGTCGGCTGGCGGCCCCACGGGGGAGACCCTTCTCTGTGGCAGCTCCAGCCCTCTGGAACCAACTACCCCAGGAGATCCGGACTGCCTCCACCCTACTGGTCTTCCGTAAGGCAGTGAAGACCTGGCTCTTCTGTCACGTGGGTCTGTTGAGCTTGAGTATATCAGGAATAATTCCAGCCGAATGAAAGTAGTATGTATGTGTTTTTAAGGGGTTTTTAAAATTGTTTTTAAATTGTCCTGTGAGCCGCCCAGAGTCCCTTTGGGAGTTGGGCAGCATACACATCTATTAAAATAAATATAAATAAATAAATAAATAAATAAATAAATAAATAAATAAATAAATAAATAAATAAATAAATAAATAAATAAATAATTCTGTTAGATCAGGAGTGTCAAACACAAGGCCCACAGGCTGGATCTGGCCTGCAATGTGGTCGGATACGGCCCACGGGGGGCATCCTGGAAAATATAAGGGGGCGGCCTGCGTTGCTTTGGCCTGGTCTACCCAATGCAAAGTGGAAACATCGGACCAGAGTGGCTTCGGCCCGGTCTACCCAGTATGAAGAGGAAATATGCCAGCAGTTTGGGGAATGGCATCAAGCTGGCCATGCCCACCCAGTTGGCCATGCCTGCCCAGACCCCCTGAGGTCAACCACAGCCCTGATGCGGCTTTCAATGAAATTGAATTTGACATCCCTGTGTTAGATGGTTTGACCAGTTGGGAAAAATTTTAGTGTATGTTACAACTTCTCTTTTTTTTTCTTTCTTCTTCTTGCCTATAGAGATTCTCAGTTATCCAGATCATGGTTGTCCCAAATGGTGCTTTTTCAAAAGGCAACTGGACTTTGTTTTTCCTTGAAAACATTTTGCTTCTCATCCAAGAAGCTTCTTCAGTTCTGATTGAATGGTGGAGGATGGAAGGATTTATATTCCTTGCAATAATCTGGTCATTAGCACTCTTTCTGAGAGTCATTGAGGTCACTTAGAGGTTTATCTGTGCCTTTCCCCCCCTTCTTTCTTGTACCAATGGACCAAGGATATTATGTTTCTTTTGTTCTTTTTGTGTTTAATCTGGACAGGCAAGAAACTACTTTCACATTCTCTGTTGGTTGCAGTTGGGAAACTACATCCCTATTTTTATTTACTTGAAAACAAAAGGAACAATACAGACCAACCAGCAGATGTTCTAAAAGATTCAGTTTTATGTTATTGTATTTATATTGTTCCTATAAAAATCTCTGGTGGGATTCTATTTTTTATTTTATAATATCACCCCTTCCTCCTTCTCTTCTTCAAATGTTATTAGCCATGCTCTAGGGTTTTTTATCTGGACTAGTGCAAATATACTGTTCATTTCTCTTCTATTTGTTGTGGTACTAAGATGGTCTAATTCAGGGGTGTCAAACTCAAGGTCCTGGCCCGCGAGGTGCTTAGATCTGGCCCCTTGGGGCTGCCCTGGAAACAGCAAAGGACCGGCCCACAGTGCCTCTACCAGCAAAAACCGAGCTTGGGAGGGCTGCGAGTGGCCCTCCTGAGCTCTGTTTTTGCTAGCAGAAGGCTGCAGAACACCATCACAGCCAAAAACGGAGCTCAGGAGCCCTTTTTCACTGGTAGAGCAATCGGGCCACCGCAGGTGCCCCCAACATGAGTGACATTGAACTGACCATGCCCATTCTGCCCCCCCCCAAGGTCAAACACAACCCTGATGAAGCCCTCGATGAAATCGAGTTTGACACCCCTGGTCTAATTATTCTAATTATTCCAATTTTTTAAATAGCAATACCACTTAGACTTATATACTGCTTCACAGTGCTTTACAGCCCTCCCTAAGTGGTTTACAGAGTCAGCGTATTGCCCCCAACAATCTGGGTCCTCATTTTACCCACCTCGGAAGGATGGAAGGCTGAGTCAACCTTGAGCCTGGTGAGATTTGAACTGCCAAATTGCAGGCAGCCGGCAGGCAGCAGAAGTAGCTTGCAGTACTGCACTCTAACCACTGCACCACCATGGCTCTTTTAAAAAGCCATTCCACCACAATGTCTATACTGATTCTCAGTAATCCTGGTCATGGTTGTCTCAAAAGTGCTTTTTCAAAAGACAACTGGACTTCAAGGAAAAACATAGAAAGAAAGTCCAGTTGGCTTTCGAAAAAGCACCTTTCAGAATTCCACCAAAATATTCACATGTATATTGTTGTATGCTGTTGGACTAGAAATCAGATTTTTCTGAAAAGTGGTCTTTTTTACATAACATAAGATTTGGATACTAAATCCGTGATGGTGAACTTATGGCACACATGCCAAATGTGGCACACAGAGCCCTCTCTGTGGGCACATGCACAGTCTCCCCAGCCCAGCTCTAATCGCATTCCTCCATCGTGTTTCACTCAATCAATTCCAACTTCTCGTGAAAGAAAAAGATCTTGCGAAGTTGGAATTGATTGAGTGAACTTTTCCACTTGTGCATTTCACAATGGGAGAGATGGGATCCTGTCCTCCTCCTGAAGCCCATTATGACCCGGAGCCACAATGCGACCCTGCATCAGCTCGGCTCGGCAAAAAAAGCAGTTTTTTTTCCTGCAGAGGTGCACTGTTGGGATGCCCTGCCTCCCCACCAGCCAGCTGAGCGTGGGTGTGCTGCTCCTGGGCTCATCGGCCTTCGGATGTCATTCCCATCACCCATCACCAGTTCAGGAGTTTCTTCCCCCCCTTGGGGGGAGAGAAAGAGAAACAGAGGGAGGCAGAGAGAGATATAGAGAGAGTGGGAGGGAAAGAGAGAGAGAGAGAGAGAGAGAGAGAGAGAGAGAGAGAGAGAGAGAGAGAGAGAGAGAGAGAGAGAGAGAGAGAGAGAGAGGAAAAAAGAAATGATATTACAAAAGTTTTTCTTATTTTATTGTTGCTAAACATAATGTTTCAAAGGCAGAAAAAGTCACCCCAAAGGAGTCTTTGAGGGCTGAATGCTGAGAGGCACAGATTTCTTCTGTTGTCTCTGTTCCCACCCCATGCTCCTTCTGCGTTCCCACCCTGCACTGAAGTGAACCAAACAGGATGGGGTCTCCCCGCTCCAAACATTCAGCTCACACATCCCTCTGGCCAGTGGAGGAAGGGAAGGTGTGCGCCCTGCCTGCTCTGCTCTCAGTGGCCAGAGGTGGTGCTCCATGCCGCCATCTCCCATCCACAGTGCCATATTTGTTTGCTTGCTGGTCGCCTTCGAGGAGGGAGCTGCACTTAGGCTGCCTGGGCCCCCACCACTATGGGAGAGAGAGGGGGGAAGGGGGGGTCTCCCCGACATGATTGAGGTTGGAGTTGCCTTATTTTGTGTGGACCTTGAACACTTGACTTTACCTGCCAGCCTCCCCTCCCCCTCCACAGCCCAAGTGAAGCTGGACAGGAGAGCATGGATAGATAGCTAGATAGCTAGATAGCTAGATAGCTAGGTAGCTAGATAGCATTACATAGATAGATAGATAGATAGATAGATAGAGAGAGAGAGAGAGAGAGAGAGAGAGAGAGAGAGAGAGAGAGAGAGAGAGAGAGAGAGAGAGAGAGGATAGGATAGGATAGGATAGGATAGGGAGGGAGGGAGGGAAAGAGAGACAAAGGGAGGGAAAGAGAGAGAGAAAGAGAGGGGGAGGGAAAGAGAGAGAGACAGAGAGAGGGGGAGGGAGGGAAAGAGAGAGAAGGAGGGAAAGAGAGAGAGGGAGGGAAAAAGAGAGAAAAAGAGAGAGGGAGGGAAAGAGATAGAGAAGGGGAGGGAAAGAGAAAGAGAAAGACAGAGAGGGGGAAAGAGAGAGACAGAGAGGGAAAGAGAGAAAGAGAGAGGGGGAAAGAGAGGTTGAAGGAAAGAGAGAAATGACATTACAAACGTTTTTCTTTTTTATTGTTGGTAAACTTAATATTTCAAAAGCAGAAAAAAAATGAAGGGGAATAAAAGTGCATTTATCATGTTTTCCTTAGAACAATTAGCTGAACTCTGCATTATCATTATTTTAGGTAGTAAAACCTCATTATTCAGGTTAAATTGCCATGTTGGCACTTTGCAATAAATAAGTGGGTTTTGGGTTTCAGTTTGGCACTTGCTCTCTAAAAGGTTTGCCATCACTGTACTAAATATTTGTCGTCAAGTAACTCAAGAAATATATATATGGTTCTTCTTGCTTTTTAAAACAAACTATTCAACCTCTGAAATAAAGAATGAGGTTGTCTTTCTTATGGAGTGCATATGTTACTCATGATTATTTTGGGTAAAAGGATTGATTCTGAACTAAATTTACCAAATTAAAAGCAGAATGAAGTTTGAACGAAACAGAGAAGCTTACTAAATAAATAAATAAATAAAACAGGAATTCAGCTTTGTTTCTTTATCAGATTTCCCTTTCTGTTCAAATCAGGCCTCATAACAATAATATAGCATTTGGGGAAAAAGATGAAGCTAAGTAATCCAGCTGCAGAAGCTAAAATGGAGAAGATCTCCACAGCCACCATATACTTTCCTTTGGTGCTCAGATACGTGGGAACAAACAGCACCCAGACACTACAAAACACCAACATGCTGAAGGTGATAAATTTGGCTTCATTAAAGCTATCAGGTAATTTCCTGGCTAGAAAGGCCACTGTGAAGCTGATGGCTGCTAAGAATCCCATAAAGCCAAGGACAATGTAAAACACGATAGCTGAGCCTTCATTACATTCCAGGACAATTTCTTCAGGCATGGAGTGCATGTCTAAATCTGGGAATGGGGGAGAAATTGCCAGCCACACACTACAAATAGTTACTTGCACCAAAGTGCAAGACAGGACAATTGTGTTAGCCAGCCTTTTCCCCACCCATTTTCTGATTTTGGAGCCGGGCTTGGTGGCCATGAAAGCAAGGACCACTATGGTAGTTTTCCCCAATATACAAGAAAGAGCTACAGAGAAGATGATGCTAAAAGCAATTTGTCGCATGAGACATTTTACTTGGTCAGGTTGTCCAATAAAAAGCAAAGTACAAAGGAAAGAGAGGAGGAGAACGACTAGAAGACTATAGGTCAGGTTCTGGTTGTTGGCTTTGACAATGGGAGTGTCTTGATGTTTAAGGAAGATTCCCAACACCACAGCTGAGATTAAAGAAAAGAAGAAAGCTGCACTTGTCAAGGTGATTCCCAAGGGTTCTTTGTAAGACAAGAAGGTTGTATGTTTTTTAATGCAAAGCACCTGGTCCTTGTTAGGATAGTTTTCTTCAGGACATGGAATACAGTCATCTGAATCTGGAAGAGGAAATAGAGTTGTCAAACACATAAGAATTCAGAGTTACCTCAGACTTTCCCAACTTTCAGATGAAGCCTATTTCAGTGCCTAGAATTTCCAGACTGGGAATTTGGTACCTAACCTATATGAAAGGTTGTAGACCAGGAAAGTTCTATAACTAAATTGGGCAAGAAGAGTAGCATAGTAATTACTCTGACTTTACTTAGCAAGTTATTGATCAAAGATTCATATTGCTGCCTAACCCACGGTGATCCTGGGTGTCTTCCAAACATAAAGCCCCCTATAAAAAGTCAATACATTCCATCCCCATGGGAACAATATTCAGACAAACCACTTGATGTGCTGTGCATCAGCCTGGGTCCTTAGGCTTGCTGATAAGACATTTATGGCATTTCAAGAGACCATCCTAGTGGGAGCCAGTCATATCTCTACCAGGATGATGTTCCTCAAGGAATGAGCCAGTGTAAAAAGGCTCTTTATCTTCATTGAACTGGATGGACTTCCTTAATAGGAGGGGAAGGCATAACAAATCCTGCCTTCTGGATCTGCTTGGTGGGGTAGATGTATGTATGAATTGATTTATTTAGTTTGTCAATAACGGTATAATAGGAATAAGTATAAACTTGAATATGAATACAGTAAATACAGGGTACGAATAAATGGGGACAGTAGGACAGGGACGGTAGGCACGTTGGTGCGCTTATGCATGCCCCTTACAGACCTCTTAGGAATGGGGTGAGGTCCATGGTAGGCAGTTTAAGGTTGAAGCTATGGGGGTTTGAGGATGTAACAACGGAGTTGGGTAGAGCATTCCAGGCATTGACCACTCTGTTGCTGAAGTCGTATTTTCTGCAATCAAGTTTGGAGCGGTTTACCTTGAGTTTGTATCTATTGTGTACTCGTGCTCGTGTATTATTGCGGTTAACTAGGAAGAGATGAGTCTTAAAAAAAAACTTGGCTAGGGTTTTAAAGTGATAACCAGAACCTTGGATCTGGAAGAAAACTGGTAACCAATGGATCTCCCACAAGAGGGGTGACACATGTGTAAATGTAGACTTGCGTAAAACCATGTGGGACATCACATTTTTAACAAACCAGATACTTTTCAAGAGAAGGCCCATGTAGCGCACATTACAGATAATTGTCAAGTGAGTTTTGCCCATTTTATGACCTTTCTTGCCATAGTTCTTAAGTGAATCATTGTAGTTGTTAAATTAGTAACACAGTTGTTAAGTGTATATGACTCCCCTTTGGTCTTTGCTTGTGAGAAGGTCTGAAAACATGATCACATGACCCTGGGATATTGCAACCATCATAAATACATGCCAGTTGTCAAGCATCCAAATTCTGATCATGTGACCATGGGGATGCTGCAATGGTCATAAGTGTGAAACATTTATTTATTTATTTATTTTGTGAGATTTATATACCACCTCACAATGCAAGCACTCTCTAAGCGGTTTACACCAAATGGTCGCAAGTCACTTTTTTCAGTGTTGTTACTTTCAATTGTGACTAAACAAGTGGCTGTAAGTTGAGGACTACTTGCATAGTGTTTCAAAACTATATATATATATATATATATATATATATATATATATATATATATATATATATATATATATATATATATATATATATATATATATATATATATATATATATATATATATATATATATATATATATATATATATATATATATATATATATATATATATATATATATATATATATATATATATATATATATATATATATGTCTTTGGTTATTCGGGTTTTCTCCCGCGTGAAATTGGAAGTATCTTTGCAACGTTTCGACGAAGTCCCATTCGTCATCATCAGGCTGGAGTCTTCAGCTTGCTGCTTCTAGGAGCAATGTGAGATTGCAGCTGTTTCTTCCTTTTAACTGCCACTGGGGGTTTGAACTGATAGGGTGGGAGCTTGGCTGTGTTCTGATTGGGTGGAGGTGTGTTCTGATTTGTTGGGGGCTTGGCTGTGCTCTGATTGGATGGGGGGTTGGCTGTGCTATGATTGGCTGGGGTGTCAGTTTGCTTCATGTATGGAATGGAGGGGTTTAGAGTGGCTAAAGATGCAGCTATGGTCTGGCTTCTGGTTTGTGGCCGTGCCTCATTGGTGTGGGTTTGGGTTTGCTTTTTGCATGGGTGTGTGGTGGTGACATCCTGTGTGGTTTTCGTGAGTGTGGGTCTAGTGTCATTCTTAGTGTTAGGGACTCGTTTGTCAACAAGTGCGGGTTTCCAAATGGCTGGTAGGCGGGAGGTGTCATCTCGTTTATTCATGCTTTGTGAGCGTTTCTCTATCTCAATGGCTTCTCTGATTATTCTGTTGTTAAAATGTTCAGTTTTGGCGATAGTTCTGGTCTTTTTAAAGTTAATTTCATGTCCTGTGGCTTTAAGATGTTGGACCAAGGAAGAAGTTGGTTCCTCTTTTTTGACTGAGTTCTTGTGTCCTTCAATGCGTGCACTTATTCTTCTGTTGGTTTGTCCAATGTATGTGGTGGGGCAGGCGGTGCATGGGATTTCATATACTCCTTGATTTTCTAACTCAATTTTGTCTTTGGGGTTTCTTAGGATGGTGGATATTTTTCGGTTTGTGCAGAATGCTGTCTTGATGTTGTGTTTGTGGAGGATCTTGCTGATTCTGTCTGTGGTTCCTTTTATGTATGGTAGGAGGGCTTTGCCGTTTTCTTGTTCTCTGTCTTGGATTTTAGTGGGGGTTTCTTTTTGGATTAGGTTGGTGATCTTATTTCTTTGGAATCCATTGGATACTAGTACGTTAGTGAGAGTATTTAGTTCGGTTTTTAGGTGTTGTTCGTCAGCTAGGCGTTTTGTTCTGGAGATGAGTGTCTTGGCTACGGAGTTGATCTGTGCTGGGTGGTGGTGTGAGAGTGCGTGCAGATAGCGGTTAGTGTGGGTTTTCTTCTGGTAGATGGTGTGTCCTAGGGAGCCATTGGATTTCTTGTAGACTAAGACATCCAGGAAGGGAAGTTGGTTGTTAGCTTCTGTTTCCATGGTGAACTGTATTTTGGGGTGTAGGCTGTTGAGGTGTATGAGGAAGTTGTCCAGTTTTTCTTTCCCGTGTGGCCAGATTATGAAGGTGTCATCTACATATCTGAGCCAGAGTTTGGGTTTGTGATTCCCACTACGGGTATGGCTATCTGACGAGAGCAAAATAGCTCGAAATAGATCTATAATAGTCTCCCTTTATTTTCATTTATCAGCAAAAATGTTACACACATAGACAATATAGTTTGTCGACTATAGAAAACTGCCTGGATGGTCCCAGGAGGGGCTGAAAGGCAAAAGGAAGCTGTGATGTTTCCTTCCATACACCAGGATGACTCGACAGAAAAAACATATATAACCCTTTCCTGGTGAAGAGTTGATTGGGAATAGAACCTTGTGGCCTAGAGGTTAATCTTCTGACTTTCAAGCAGACTGCCCAGGTTCAATTCCCACTACGGGTATGGCTATCTGATGAGAGCAAAATAGCTCGAAATAGATCTATAATAGTCTCCCTTTATTTTCATTTATCAGCAAAAATGTTACACACACACACACACACACACACACACACACACACACACACGTGTGTGTGTGTGTGTGTGTGTGTGTGTGTGTAAGTGTAACATTTTTTGCTGATAAATGAAAATGAAGGGGGACTATTATAGATCTATTTCAAGCTATTTAGCTCTCATCAGATAGCCATATCCTTACTGGGATTTGAACCTGGGCAGCCTGCTTGTAAGGCAGAAGTTTAACCTCTAGGCCACAGGCTCTCTTCCCTTATCAGCTCTTCACCAGGAAAGGGTTAAATATATTTTTTTCTTTATATATATACAGTGACTATGAATACGTTAGTATAAAGGGCAGTGCTTTATTTCCAAAAAATGCCTTTAGATTTATTTATTTTTCAAAAAACTGACTTATGTCCTTTATGTGATTCATTTAAATTTCTTGTATAAAAGGTGCCATAGAATTCACAGTCTTTCACAATCATTGGGGAAAAAATATGGAAATAGAATCATCTTTTAAAAATAAATTTACACATTCTGTTTTATTTTTGATATTTTCTATTACAAAATGAGTTTTCAAAGTTATTTCTTGGTTTTGCTCTTGAATGTTCCATTCTAAAAGAAAATTATTGACCTGCAGAGTTAATAGATATCAACAGTTCTTGCATGGAATCTCTTACCTGTCTGGTTGGCAATTTTCCCTTCTGGGCAACGAAGGCATTTGTAACAGCAAAATGGCTTCCCTTCTATTTTGATCTTGCTGTACCCCAAGGAGCAATGTTCATTGCATAGAGAAAGAGGTTGAGTCTGTTAATAAATGAAAGAGTCAAGCTATTCTCCAAAGCACCTGAGGACAGGACAAGAAGCAATGGATGGAAAGTAACATAGAATATAGCATAGGATATAATATAACATAGATCCAACATAAAACTAAGGAGAAATTTACTGACAGTGAGAACAGCTTGCCTCCAGAAGTTGTGAATGCTCCAACACTGGAAGTTTTAAAGAAGAGATTGGATAACCATTTGCCTGAAATGGTATAGGGTTTCCTGCCTAAGCAGGGGGTTGGACTAGAAGACCTCCAAGGTCCCTTCCAACTCTGTTATTCTAAATTCTAAAAGAAAGTAAAATACATTTAGAACTGAAGCATTAATCTAAGAAATTATAATCTTCAAGGAATCTGCCCTTTCATTTTTGTATTAGAGTTTTGAAACTTTACATTCTGGTGTGTATGACTAGTTTTATTTCATAAAATATCATACTGGCCTAATGAGTCATGTAAATGGGAAATTCTGCACATAGCTCTCAAAGATTAAGTCTACTTAGTGCAGAGCTTGGAGTTAATTGAGTTACAATTTCTTACACAAAATTATCTTCAAAGTCCTCTGCATCAAGAATATTGTCTTTCATTTAGCTTATTTATTAATTTGTTCAACTATTCAAAAAACTACCCAGACATAGCTGCAGCATCAATGCAACCCTTGAAAAATGAACAGAAGATACCTGATTAAAAAGGTTGGCCCAGACAATGTTATCTGCTGATACAGAGAGAAGACTTTCAAGTTGAGCTGATGGATTTACTTTTCCAACTTTGATCCTAAGAAAGGATTGATTTGGAAAGGTGACCCAGTTGATAATATCAAAACCAGTTGCAACCTTCCCATTCTGGTCAAAGAAAATGTTTTCTCCAGCACTGTTGTTAAATGAGACTTTTCTCAGGTAATGATGAAGCTCAAGGGAAGAACATCACTGAAATTAATATGCAGGAATGGCAAAAAGAAACAGCAATACTATTTCAAAAGATACATTATGGTGCTGATCCATCAGCTCCATCCATAGAGCCTGAAGAAGTATCAAAAGAGTCAAGGAAGTACTGACCACCCTAGTTTTATTTATTTTTTAATCATGCCTCCATTACCAGCAATTTTCATTCTCGGAGTCTGGAACCACCAACATTTTGTCCTGTTCTTCTCTCTCATAGTTATGCATCTAACTAGAACTAGCACTTAGACCAGGGGTCGGCAACCTTAAACACTCAAAGAGCCATTTGGACCCGTTTCCCACAGAAAATAAAACACCGGGAGCCACAAAACCCTTCCTGTGCCTGATTATTTCCTGAGCAGCCACAGAACTAGCATATGTAGTTGAATTAAACGTTCTGTTTTCTTGTGAAACTTTTCTTTTCTTGGATTTATCCATGGTTGGCCTACCGGGAGTCAAAAAGCTCAATAAATCGTGTGCTGGAGTGTATCACACATTGACGATTGTGACACATATTTTGAGCGACGGAGCTGCAGCAGAGGGATGAAAGAGCCACATTCCAGAGCCGCGGGTTGCTGACCCCTGATTTAGACTTATACATTGCTTCATCATGCTTTACAGCACGCTCTAAGTGGTTTACAAAGTCAGTATATTGCCCCCAACAATCTGGGTCTCATTTTACCAACCTTGGAAGGATGGAAGGCTGAGACAACTTTAAGTCAGTCAGGATCCAACTCCTGGCAGTGAGCAATGAGTTAGCCTGCAATACTGCAGGGTTAGTTATGTCCTTTCAAATTTATTTATTTGTTTAAGAAAAAAAGTGTGTGCATCATTTCCCTTAATTTTCCAAGGAGGGAGAGCTTCTCACACTGTTCCTAAAATTTAGGGATCCTTTTTTACTTCAATACATTGTAATCAATAAACTTAATTATATTAAGTTACAATAACTGTATTTTTCAGATTATAAAATGCACATTTTTCCCTCCTAAAAGAGGCTGAAAATTTGGGTGTGTCTTATATTCCGAATGTAGCCCAGCCTACCCGCCGGCCCTTACCCTTCGGCCTCTGTGCATCATCTTCCTGGCTGCAGAGATTGCCACCGAAAATGGCTTGTGTTTTTGGGCTCTGCGCATTGCATTTTCAGCCTCCAAACGCTCGAGGCGTGGTACCCAAAATGTATACTCAGAATAGCTTCTGCCTTCTCTTACCCCTTCTGCACTTTGCCTGCTTTAGTCACTGGAGCTCCCTTCGAGGATGTGTTTTTGAAGCTGTTTTTTAGCCCCAACACAAGCTAAGAGATCTTCCATACTTTGCCTGCTTTTCTAATTGATGCTTCCTCTGACGATCAGCTGTGCTTTAGAAGCACAGCCCCAACCAGCCCCAACATCAAAACCAGCGAGCAAACTAATGTGCTGAAGCTGACAAGGCTATGGACTAGCCAGATGAATACCTGGTAGGCAGAATCCCCCCCCCTATTTTCTTACCCAAAAACTAAGGTACATCTTATACTACGGTGTGTTTCATACTTTGAAAAATATGGTAAGTTCATTAATTAGAACATAATTAAACAATGCCAGGGAGAAGGCATACCCATTTTGATCAGCAGATATTACAGTAGTTGTAAATTTATAAACCAGAACTAGTACCACTTATTTATAATTTTATAGAAAGACCACATGAATATAAAAGTAATAAAATATCTTGGCTACGCAGAAACAAACGTTCTGGGAGAAATCAACCACTTGATATAGGATGGGGAGATGTGTGCATGCTGATCCATCTAAGTCATTTTGCCACCTTATATTTAAATAGGTTCCTCCATACTTTGTGTACCATTGTAAATATGGAAGCAAAATCACCCGCTAAATTAATAAATACAAGAGATTACCTGCCATACTTGATGATTGAGAAGCTTCCTTTTCCTAATACCGGTACGGGTCATTGCTCTGTGTTTGGAGTGGGATGTAAGCATGGCTTGGAGAGCATGTGCCACAGCATAGACTGCATTATAGACACTGTAGCTTTGCCCAGTCATGCTCAATTCAAAAACAGAGTCTGGAAGAGTCTCCAGCTTCTCTTCCCCAGTGCAACTTTTCTCCGACTCTTGGTCTAAAGTGGATTTTGAGAAAGAACATTCAAAGGCTTGTTCCCAAAAGACCCTTGCAAAACTGTCTTTCTCTTCTGGGACATTGTTTCCCATCTGAAGAAATCTATTGAATCCTAATAATGCTTTTGATGAAACTGCAAAGGAAAAAGCACCATGGATGAAGTTCATGTTTCTGTCTCTTTGAAATGGAACAGAAGTGTATTCCATTTGGGCTGGGAAAATCCAAACTTTGTCTTTTTTCTCCACTGCTATGTTCCAATAATCTGATACATAGGAGATCATTCTGAAAAATGCCATCACTTGGTTTTCAGAATATACAATGACAACACTGGAGGTACTTGTCATAATGACTTTGTATATTTCAAGAAAATTATCCAGTAGTTCTCCCATCTCATTTGAAAAAGTTTCTCTTGGAAACTCTTGAATGTAATCAAAACAGATTCCATTCTGGGAAAACATAATGAGCTCTTCCCTCAGAAATCTTTCACCAATCTCATTTTCATGAAAAAGTATCCCGATCCAGGTCCACTTAAAATGCAGCAGCAATTGGATGATTCCCATAATTTGAAGACGTTCATTTGGAAACATATGATGGAAGAAGACTTCATGAATTATGTTATCAATCACTGGAGCGGAGCCATATGTAAGCTAAGAAGAAAAAGAAAAGAGAAAATGAAATGTCTTTTTTTTTCAAGGGTTTTTTTGGAATGTTTTAGAAGAGCCATAGACCCTGCCAAGTTTTCAGAAAAGTCAAAGGAATGGAGGGGGACCAATACCAATTGTAAGATTGATGTTAGTCCTTTGATGTAGTCCATACAAGAAGCAAAACAATGACTAATAGCTCTGGCTTTATTGTAAGATTATACAAATAATATCTTGCAAAATCTCATTCTCTCATGATTTCCCAAAGTTTATTACGTAAGAGTAGACCCTTCTACAATGTATAATAATGGTAAGAGATACCATCATTTTCTAAAAGTGCAGGTTGAAGAAAAGAAATTTGATAAACAAGATTAACCATTATACATAGCCAGTGGCAACTAGATTAAGTAAACTTTTTTTGTAAAACCCTAGACTATAGGTTTGAAGGAACCTCAGAGATCATATATCCCAATCCCCTCCCAAAGGTAGAAATCCAACACATAGTTGTCCAACTTTCCTTAAAAACAGTGATGTAACTCCCCTAATTCCAAGAGACAGTCTGTTTTCTACCTTATATGAAACTTTCATGGAAAGCAAAAGAGAAATATTTCAAATTAAATCTGAAAAATCTGTTGTAAGATCAAGAGGATTTGTCCTATTTCCTATTTTGTAAAATGGAAACAAGTGTCTATGGCGGTCATAGTTGTCTCAACAGTGCTTTTCAAAAGGCAACCGGACTGTTGGGTTTTTTTTTTCATTGAGAAAATGAAGAAGACGTTTAGCTTCTCATACATGAAGTTTCATCGGATCGACCCCACCATCCTGTCACCATGAAGCTTCTTGGATGAGAAGTGAGATGTCTTCTTCTTCCTCAAGGAAAAAACAGTCCAGTTGCCTTTTGAAAAAGCACCTTTGAGGCAAAGTGGAGACATGATATATTTTCACAAAATGCTTTGAGTTTATGATCTAAGCCCCAGAGCTCACTGTAACAGCATTGCCAAAAAGTCATTAAGAATTGTTAACCTAATTTTGCGAAACTTCTTCTCCAATAATATTGTATTGCTAACCAGGGCATACAAAACCTTTGCCAGGTCAATTCTTGAATAGTGTGGATATCCTGGAATCCACACTGTATATCGGACATTATTATGATTGAGCGGGTACAGAGGTATTTCACGAGAAGAGTACTCCACTCCTCTACTCACAATAAAATCCCTTATGCCACCAGGCTTGAAATTTTGGCCTTGGACAATCTGGAACTGCACCACCTGTGGTCTGATCTAATCATAGTACACAAAATTGTCTGCTACAACATCTTATCTGTCAACGACTTCTTCAGCTTCAACCATGATAATACATGGGCAAACAATCGATACAAAATCAAGGTAAACCGCTCCAAACTCGATTGCAGAAAATACAACTTCAGCAACAGAGTGGTCAATGCCTGGAATGCTCTACCCAACTCCATTGTTACATACTCAAACCCTCACAGCTTCAACCTTAAATTATCTACTGTGGACCTCACCCCATTCCTAAGAGGTCCCTAAAGGAGGCGTACATAAGCGCACCAGCATGCCTACCATCCCTGTCCTACTGTCCTCATTTATTTGTATTCATTTCCTTTGTTCATGTCCATGTTCATATTTATACCTGCTATCTTGTACATGTTTGACAAACTAATAAATAAATAAAATAAAATAAATATTTCCTATAAATTAGGACTGGAAAATTTGAAAGTGTTGTGTGACCAAATTTTACTGATGTTCAGATTGCCATTAGTAATAAGCAATAGAGGAAATTTCATTAAAGAGGAAAACATATATCACTAGGTTTCTTGAGCAGGTCTTACCTGTGGAATCTTGTAAATGCTCAATATGTCTGCCATAACTCGAGAGGTATGAGAATTGGGTCCTGCAATAACACATACTAAATTTTGGTGGATGTTACATCTGTAGTTGGGAATGAAACTGTCATATGAAGAAAGAAGCTCCATAGAAGCAAGATACGTCCATGTTGCCATGAAATTGCTGTTAGATAAACCAAAGCCCAGAGTGATATTTGGCAAGATCTGAGGAGTTGCGTTGATCTCATTTACAGCAAAGATCAAGGACAAGATATGTAGGTAGTTCTGCAGAAGCAAACTTCAAAGGAGGATAATGCCTCTGTCACAACAGTTGCATTTCCAAACAGAGAATTTCAAATTAATAATATTTGTTAACAGCAAGGTCCAAAAATAAACTCTATGTCCTATGTGTACTAAGCACAGTACACAAAATTGTCTGCTACAATGTCTTTACCTGTCAATGACTTCTTCAGCTTCAACCTCAATAATACATGGGCAAACAATCGATACAAACTCAAGGTAAACTGCTGCAAACTTGACTGCAGAAAATACGACTTTAGCAACAGAGTGGTCAATGCTTGGAATGCTCTACTCGATTCTGTTGTTCCATCCTCAAACCAGGGGTGAAATGCTCCCGGTTCGCTCTTGCCTGTCAGTCGTCGCAGAGCCAATGGAGTCGGTGGCAGTCGCGGCATGGGGGCTTCCCCCGCCCGCTTCCCTTGCCCACCTGGATGCCACCATTTGAGTTCTTTTGCCCTCTGCACATGCGCAAAGCGTTCTGCATGCACAGAGGGCAAAAGAACTCAAATGGCGGCATCCAGGTGGGCGGGGGAAGCGGGCAGGGGAAGCCCCATGTCACGACCGCCACTGGTTCCATTGGCTCTGTGACGACCGACAGGCAAGACTGAACTGGGAGCATTTCACCCCTGCCTCAAACTCTCACAGCTTCAACCTTAAACTGCCTGCCGTGGACCTCACCCCATTCCTAAGAGGTCCGTAAAGGGGGTATGCATAAGCACACCAGTGTGCCTACTGTCCCTGTCCTACTGTCCCCATTTATTTGTATTCATTTCCCTCATTCATGTCCATATTTATATTCATACCTGCTATCTTGTACATGTTTGACAAAGAAAGAAAGAAAGAAAGAAAGAACAAAAGAAAGAAATAGAGAGAGAGAGAGAGAAAGAAAGAAAGAAGAGAGAGAGAGAAAGAAAGAAAGAAAGAAAAAGAAAAAAGAAAAAAGAAAAAAGAAAGAAAGAAAGAAAGAAAGAAAGAAAGAAAGAAAGAAAGAAAGAAAGAAAGAAAGAAAGAAAGAAAGAAAGAAAGAAAGAAAGAAAGAAAGAAGAAAGAGTAGAAAATACTTGTCCTCATTTTCATGAGTGAAATAGTGAGTTAAATATTTGGCAGATAATTCTTTATAGTATTTTATATTTGTATAGTACCTGATTTTTAAAGGTTCACTATTGTGCTTAGTAGTATCTAAAACATATAAACAATTTGTAGCTTCAAAGATTCATTCTTCATTGTCAAGGGGATTGAATTAGAAAAAAGCTGATGGCTTGTGGTATATACTATGCTAGATTTGTTTGTGCCATTGAAGTTTGGCACCCAGGCTAAAGGAAACTAGAAAGCAGAGAGTTTGGGGAAAGTCATATATCTGTTAAATGAGACCGACAAGTGGGACATTTTATAAAGTTGAAGCCAAGTACGATCTTGCTTCTAGCCATTTATTATAAAATATGTAAATGATATAGTAGAATCTTTGAACAGAGAAAGTTTAACTAAAAGGAGATGAAAGTTGTCTTACAATCATTTATCCCCTTCTCAAAATACATTGACCCTTTAATCAGCCAAATTGCAGAGCTGGCATAGTTAAGAAAAAAATGTTTACATACACAGGATCATCAAGTAACTCTTCAGATGGAATTTTTTTGAAGGTGATCAGGTTAGATATCACGTAAATCAGCGAAATAATGCCACCAATGATGAGATCACCTGAATTATGAGATTTATATTTAATTCTAGGGTTGTTGATGGTGCATTTAGCATCATGGCACATAACCCGAGGAAACTGTATTAAGAGCCACAATCTGAAGAGCAACAGAGCAAATCTCAGTTGTGCTTTGCCCAAATGATAATTGATATGGCTTCTGAATATAGGGTAATCTAACATTTCTGCCTTTTTCTCTTGGATGAACTGAAGGAAGAAAAGTGTAGGGAAAATAGACTCACACAGCCTTGCTCTTCATGCCTCATCTTTGAATATGTTTAGCAACAAAGACTATTAATAACATCAGTGTGCTGTTTGTAACTCCCCAGAGTTCCGGAGTGTAAAATTAAACATGGTCAATTAAAGGGCACAACTGCTGTTGATCAACAGTTTCATGGAATTGCAGCAATAATAATTGATCTAATCTTGATGTGGTTTGTTGCTTTCTTTGTAGGAGCAATAGGGAAAAAAGATCACCATCAAAAAGAAAGAAATCCAAGGGAAATAAATACTCAAATAATTAATATTAAAATGAAAAAGAACAATCTTTTCAGCTTTACACTGGTACATGTGGAATGACATAGAATTCAGTTTTGTACTTGCAGTAGGCTTCCAAAATGAGAAAACAGGCATATTCAATCAAAAATATTTCTGACAGATATTGAAACTTTTTGATTGAATACAGCTGTTTTAGTCTTAGTGTGAAGTTTTCGAAAGATGCCCTAATTAATTCATGAGCCACGAGCCAAGCATCAAAAGAAATACAGCCATTTATTAGGAGCAACATTCCGCCAATACTCCGATGGGGTCAAAACTGACCTCACGTAATTTACGGCCCCCCATGACCCTGTCTCCCCCCCTCCCTGGGCATGTCATAAATCACATTCTCCAATGAACAACATTGGCAGGCTGTGAAACCCACACCCCTCCTGGTGACTCTTGTAACCTAGGACACAATCTGTAGAAAGGCATTTGTGGAATGTAGTTTCAGTTAAGGCAACCAAGCAGCTCTATCAGTTCTCCCCCTTCCTGCTTATGGCAACTTGAAAGCCTTGCAAGTTGACACTTAGATGACCAAGAGTTAATTTCTCTGGCAAAAAGTCCTTGAAATATAGTAAAATTGATTTGTTTTACAAAATGTATGGACAATAATGTTGTTATGGTTGATTTGCGGTGCTTATAAGAAGTCCAAAAAATTGTATTGATATTTTCATAAATGGTTTACCATTCTGTTCTTCTTAGGGCCAAGAGGGAATGACTGGATCAAATGTCTATGGAGATTCTCAGTCATCCACTTCATAGCTGTCCCAAAGACGCCTTTTTCAAGAGTCAACTGGACTTTCTGGTTTTTCTTTGAAGATGTTTCACTTCTCATCCAAGAAGCTTCTTCAGCTCTGACTGGATGGTGGGGGATGGAAGGATTTATACTCCTTGCAGACAGCTGGTCATTTGCATCCTTTTTAAAAGTCATTGAGGCCACTTGGAGTCCCAAAGGTGCTTTTTCAAGAGGCAACTGGACTTTCTGGTTTTTCTTTGAAGACATTTCGCTTCTCATCCAAGAAGTTTCTTCAGCTCTGACTGGATGGTGGGGGATGGAAGGATTTATACTCCTTGCAGACAGCTGGTCATTTGCATTCTTTTTTTAAAAGTTTTTTAAATTAATAATACAATTAAAAACATTGATGAAGCTTTCCTGGTTTAAACAATTCCATTCAGTATAACCTTACAAGAAATCAATTTTTTTTGTTATAAACATTATATATAATTTTTTATATTGTAACTATACTGTCAGCGCTGAATGATCGGGCTGCCATTCGGGCAGGGGGGAAGCCTCATGTCATTCTCACCTTCCACATCGCTCCTGCTCCTCTCGCATGATTGGGCTGCCATTCGGGCAGGGGGAAAATCCCTCCCTCCCCTTCGCTGCTGCAAAAGCCGAGTGTCAGGGTTCCAAATAGCATCCAAAACTAAATCAAATTCCAAGGCAAAGTATTCCTGAAAGTTCCAATTTATTAACAGAGCCATGTTGGCACATCTGTGAGAATCTAAAGCTACGAGGGTTTCTCCACCCAGTTTAAAGTTCATTCCCTTGTTCCCACACCCAGAGGTTCATCACGTTGGTCTCTTGCCAACGTGTCTGTTACTCCCATCAGCTTCCGGCCAGGTGCTGAACAAAGGATGACCTTGAAAGCCTAAAAGGAATTTGTTATTGCTACATGTCTACATTGCTCATGCAACAGCCCCTCCCAAATTCCCACAGCAAGAATACATTCTAAAGCATCAAGTGTGGCAGTCTCTAATAAAATATGGCTTCGGCCTGACAGACTCCATCCAGCCACCTCATTCTCTGTCATCCCCTTCTTCTTTTGCCCTCAATCTTTCCCAGCATTAGATTCTTTTCCAGTGAGTCCTTCCTTCTCATTAGGTGGCCAAAGTATTTGAGTTTCATCTTCAGGATCTGGCCTTCTAAAGAGCAGTCAGGGTTGATCTCTTCTAGGAGTGAACGGTTTGATCGCCTTGCAGTCCAAGAGACTCGCAGGAGTCTTCTCCAGCACCATAGTTCAGAGGCCTCAATTCTTTGGCGCTCAGCCTTTCTAATGGTCCAACTTTCACAGCCATACATTGCAACTGGGAAAACCATAGCCTTGACTATACGCACTTTTGTTGGCTGGGTGATGTCTCTGCTAACATTGATGCAATAAATGTTAATGCTATTTGCCTCTATAAAAGTTCCTTATTAAATATTACAAAACAAAGTCGGCTATAAGATAGGCAGCCCTATTCAGGGTTGGGTTCCTCCCAGTTCAGACTGGATCGCCCGAACCGGTAGCAACCCATTGGTGATGTCATAATGATGTCACGAATCCGGTTCGGTCGGTGCCGGTCCGTGGGCACCACCATCTTTTTTTGGATTTTTTTTCTGAATTTTTTACTGTTTGGAAGTTTTTTCCTCTGCTGCTGCTTGAAAAAGGGCCTTCCCACTCGTCCCTGGGTTTATACTAACCTTTATTCCTTCGCCCGATGCACAGCTGGTCAGCTCCTCAACTGTGTTTTGGGCTGATTCTAGCTACTGAGCATGCGTGGAAGCAGAATTGCAAGAGGGGACACGCTTGAAACATCGCAATGTGAGCCCTGGCCCTATTCATGTTTTAAATGAGCAAATAAAATAAATAAAGAAATAAAATAAAATAAATAGAAGAAAGGAAGCCAGGAAGTAAACATGTTCTTTATTGACATTTTCCAATAATACCTTTCTCTGAAGTCTGGCAATTGATATTGTGGGAATGTAATTCAGTATAAAATATAACAACACACTATATCAGCTTTAATAGTTCAATAGAGCTTAACATTTCTTGATTATAACATTCAGGAAAATTCACACATACAAATAATGGATTTGTGTGCTTTTCAGTGTTTTTTTTTCATACATACATTTTTTGCTTTTAAACTACCTTTTTATTCATTAACTGTTGCTATTTTCAGCAAGATTCAGTAAATCTCAAAATTGCTAGAAGAATTAAATAGAGAATGAATAATTTCCATGCCCCAAATATAAGATGGTTAAAGTAATTGAGTAAGTTTTAGATTTTATTTTCCAAGTCATCAGAAGGGAAATTTAACAACATCCATTTTGAACAAAAACCTCTAAATCTGTTCAAATTCAGAAGTTGAGATCCTATGCAGGTGTTTTCCTGAGTTTGATCTGTAATTTATATGGATACTTAGAGATATCACCTCTCACTGCCTGATGTTTCAATGTCTGTAATCACAGTTATTTCTACTGGGAGATCAGACTAATATTTTTGCTACAAAATTCATGAAGTTATGTACTATTGCAATTTCAGTTAGAAGACAATGGCTTCAGATAAAAGACCTTGATGGCATCTGTGTGTATTGCTCCCATCACACAATTAATATGTGCATAGACATCCTTTCCCCCCCTCACTTCACAGTTTCTTTTAAACTTAGAAATTGTTGTCAACAGTTTTTATAAGATTTATTTTTCTATTTTTTCCAGTTTTGGTCTATGAATTTGAAGGAAATAAATAGATTTTGATGCAACATGAGAAAAAAATTTCAAATATTATATATTAAGTTTTATACCTCTTCTTCCTCTTCTTTCTTTTAATTGTCATCTTCTTCTCACTAGCTTATTGCATTTTTTTGTTTTCTTGTAGAAATCTTTCTCTCTAGCATAACCTTCAATAGCTCTGATGGTAGCTGCATTGAACTTATCTATTTCTCAGAAAAACTAACATATAATATATCTTACTTATAAGGTAACTACATGTTTCACAACTTTATTTATGATCAAAACAAAACAAAATGAAGGCAGTGTCTTAACAGCAGAAATATGTCTGATGTCAGAGCTTAGAGAAGTTATAGCATACCGAAGGGAAGAAATCAATTTTGTTTCTTTATCAGTTGTTCCTTTCTGTTTAAATCAGGTCTCAGAACAATAATGTAGCATTTCGGGGAAAAGATGCAGCCCAGTAATCCAGCTGCAGAAGCCAAAATGGAGAAGATCTCCACAGCCACCATGTACTTTCCATTGGTGCTCAGATAGGTGGGAACGAATAATATCCAGACACTACAAAAGACTAACATGCTGAAGGTGATAAACTTAGCCTCATTAAAGCTGTCAGGTAACTTCCTAGCAAGGAAGGCCACTATAAAGCTTATAGCAGCCAGGAAACCCATGAAAGCAAGGACTAGGTAAAACATTGTGGTTGAACCTTCATTGCATTCCAGGACAATTTTTTCAGGCATGGAGTGCATGTCAGAATCTGGGAATGGGGGTGAAATAGCCACCCACACTATACAAATGGTGATCCGCACCAGGGAGCAATATAGGACAATAGAGATAGCAAGGTTTTTCCCCACCCATTTCCTCATTTTGGAGCCTGGCTTGGTAGCCATGAAGGCAAGAACAACAATGGTTGTTTTCCCTAATATACAAGAAATGGCTACAGAGAAGATGATGCCAAAAGACGTTTGTCGTGTGAGACATTTCACTTGGTTGGGCTGCCCAGGGAACAGCAGAGTGCAGAGAAAAGAGAGCAGAAGAACTATGAGAAGAACAAAAGTTAAGTTCCTATTGTTGGCTTTTACTATAGGAGTGTCCCAGTGATTGATAAAGATCTTAAGCACAAAAGCCGAAGTGATGGAAAAAAATAAAGCAACAGTTGTCAGTATGAGACCCAGAGGTTCTTTATAAGACAAAAATATGATCTGTTTGGGAATGCAAAGATTGTGAGCTTCATTTGGATATTGGTGTTCTGAGCATTGAAAACAATCATCTGCATCTGAAAAATAAATAATTATACATACATGCATAAATACATATGTATGTGTATGTGTATGTGTATGTGTATGTGTATGTGTATGTGCATGTGCATGTGCATGTGCATGTGCATGTGCATGTGCATATGTATGTATGTATGTATGTATGTATGTATGTATGTATGTATGTATGTATTTTTGGAGTATAAGACACAATTTGGGTGCGTCTTATACTGCAAATGTAGCCCCGCCCACTCACTGGCCTCTACCCCTTTTGCCTCCATGCATCCTCTTCCTGGCTGCAGAGATTGCCACTGACAATGGCTTGTGTTTTTGGACTCCGCACGTTGCATTTTCAGCCACCAAACCCTCATGCGGTGTTCAAAATGGCTACCCGGAACAGCTCCTGCCTTCTCTTACCCCTTCTCCACTTTGCTTACTTTAGTCACTGGAACTCCCTCTGAGGATCAGCTGTGCTTTTGAAGCTGTTTTTCAGGCCAAATACGAGCTAAGCAATCTTCCGTGCTTTGCCTGTTTTTCTAATTGCTGCTTCCTCCGACAATGAGCTGTGCTTTAGAAGCATAGCCCCAACCTCAAAACCAGCATGCAAATGAATGTGCTGAAGCTAATTCCCCACAACCCACAACCTCAATACCAGCGAGTGAACAAATGTGCTGGTGTGTGTTACCGAGACCTGGCTGGGGCAGGAGGGGGGAGTAGCTCTCTCCGAGATATGCCCAGCTGGTTTCTCGGTGCAGCATCATTCTCGACCCCAGGGAAGGGGGGGAGGAGTGGCAATAATAACGCGCAGAAATCTGCATCCTCGTAGGATCCCTGCCCCGGAGATTGTTGGGTGTGAGACGCTCCTTCTGAAGTTGGACTTAGGGGTTCAGGTGGGCCTTTTCTTAACGTACCTGCCTCCCAGCTGCGTAAATAAGGCCCTGCCTGAGCTGCTCGAGGCAGTAGCCGGCTTGGCAGTTGAGTTCCCTAGGCTTATGGTGCTGGGGGACTTCAACTTGCCATCTGCTGGCGAAACCTCTGGGGTAGCTCAGGAGTTCATGGATTCCATGACAACCATGGACCTGACCCAAGTAATCCAGGGTCCGACTCATGAGGGTGGTCACACGCTCGACCTAGTGTTTCTCTCGGGGCAGTGGAGAGATGATCTGAAGAAAAGGGACATAGTCATCACCCCACTGTCATGGTCAGATCATTTCCTACTGAGGTTGGATTTCGCAGCCCCATTCCTCCCCCGCAGGGAGGCGGGACCGACTAGGTGGTTCCACCCCACGCGCCTAATGAGCCGGAAGGATTCCAGAGGGAACTTGGGGAAATACCTGAAACCCTGGTACACAATTCGGCTGATTCCCTGGTGGCTGCTTGGAACACCGCAGCATCAGGGGCCTTAGACCGAATTGCGCCTAAGCGACCTCTCCGTGGCAGTGGATCCCGGAAAGCTCCCTGGTTTACTGAGGAGCTCCGGGAGATGAAACGCCAGAAGAGACGTCTGGAGTGCCGCTGGAGGGCCAGAAAAACTGAGTCTGACCGAACACTATTAAGAATTTACATCGGATCTTATTTAGTGGCGATAAGGGCGGCAAAACGATCTTATTTTTCCGCTCTTATTGCGTCCGCAGATTCTCGTCCAGCTGCCTTGTTTAGGATGACTCGCTCCCTCCTTGCAAAAGGGGGGAGCGAGGAACACTTACAAGGCAGAGCTGAGGAATTCGCTGAGTTTCTGTCGGATAAAATCGCTCAGATTCGGTCGAACCTGGACTCCGGCAGGGCAGAGTCCATAGAGTTGACAGGGGCAAGTCTTAGTCCACCATTCTGGGAAGAGTTTGGGCCTGTTTCTCCCGAGGATGTGGACAGGGCTGTGGGAGCGATGGGTACCTCCACCTGTTTATTGGACCCGTGCCCCTCCTGGCTGGTCTCGGCCAGCAGGGAGGTGGCATGTGGCTGGATCCAGGTGGTGGTCACCGCTTCTTTGAGGGAGGGATCCGTACCGCAGTCGTTAAAAGCTGCGGTGGTGCGACCCCTCCTGAAGAAGCCTTCCCTGGATCCAGCTGACTTGAAGAACTATCGTCCGGTCTCCAACTTACCTTTTCTAGGGAAAGTTGTGGAGAAGGTGGTGGTGACTCAGCTTCTGCAGCTCCTGGATGAAACAGATCATCTAGATCCTTATCAGTCGGGCTTCAGGCGTGGCTACAGTACAGAAACTGCCTTGGTCGCTCTGATGGATGATCTCTGGCGGGCCCGGGATGGGGGGAACTCCTCCATCCTGGTGCTACTTGACCTCTCAGCGGCTTTCGATACCATCGACCATGGTATCCTTCTGCATCGTGTCGGCGAGTTGGGAGTGGGAGGCACCGTTTTGCGGTGGTTCTCCTCTTATCTCGCCGATAGGATGCAGTCGGTGTTAGCAGGAGGGCAGAGATCGTCCCCTAGGCCCCTATCATGTGGGGTGCCTCAGGGGTCAGTTCTCTCGCCCATCCTGTTTAACATTTACATGAAACCACTGGGGGAGATCATTCGCAGACATGGGGTGTGTTTCCATCAGTACGCTGATGACACCCAGCTGTACATCACCACCCTGTCTGACTTCAGTGAGGCAGTTGATGTAATGTGCCGGTGCCTGGATGATGTTAAGATCTGGATGGGGAGGAACAGACTCAGACTTAATCCCGACAAGACTGAGTGGCTGTGGATACTGCCTCCTAAGGACTATGACAACTGTCCCTCCTTGGTCTTCGAGGGAGTGAAACTGACTCCCTCGGATCAGGCCCGCAACTTGGGGGTCCTCCTAGATCCACAGCTAAAATTGGATCATCATCTTTCTGCTGTGGCTAGGGGGGGGGCTTTGCACAGGTTCGCCTGGTGCACCAGTTGCGGCCATACTTGGAGAAGGAGGCTCTACTCATGGTCACTCATGCCCTTGTCACCTCCCGCTTGGACTACTGCAATGTGCTCTACATGGGGCTACCCTTGAAGAGCATCCGGAGACTTCAGTTGGTGCAAAATGCGGCTGCGCGTGCTGTGGTGGGTGTGCCAAGGTACACCTACGTGACACCGGTACTCCGCCAGCTGCATTGGTTGCCCATCGGTCTCCGGGTCCAATTCAAGGTGTTGATCACCATCTTTAAAGCCCTTCATGGCTTAGGACCAGGCTATCTTCGGGACCGCATTCTGCCTCATACTTTCCTCTGACCGGTTAGGGCCCACAGAGTTGGCCTCCTCCAGGTCCCATCGGCCAAGCAATGCTGGCTGGCGGGCCCTAGGGGGAGAGCCTTCTCTGTGGCCGGCCCCGTGCTCTGGAACCAACTTCCCCCAGAGACCCGAACTATCCCCACTCTGCTGGCCTTCCGAAAAGCCGTTAAGACATGGCTTTTCCTGCAGGCGGGGGGTAGAGCTTAATCCACTCGAACTCACCCCCCAAGTATGTATGGTTGTTGAATGGATGTTGTTGTTTTTATACTGTGTTTTTAAATTTAGTATTTGCTTTTAATTATATTTAATTGGTTATTCTTGTATTTTTTTCTCTGTTGTACGCCACCCTGAGTCCTCCGGGAGTTGGGCGGCATATAAGAATACCAAAATAAATAAATAAATAAATAAAATAAATTATCCCCACCATATACAGTATATATAGCCATATATGCCATTTTTGGCCGTAGGGGTGGTAAAAGGTGTTTGCTGAATGGATAAATATAATATAGAATAGGGGTGTCAAACTCAATTTCATTAAGGGCTGCATCAGGGCTGTGGTTGACCTCGGCAGACCAGGCAGGCAACTGGGTGGGCGTGGCCAGTTTGACGCCACTCTCCAAACTGCTGGCATGTTCCTCTTTGCATTGGGTAGACCGGCCCAATTCCATGCCAGCCCGATCTTTCCTCTTCGCATTGGGTAGACTAGGCCGAAGCTACATTGGCCTGACTTTCCCTCATCGCATCAGGCACACTGGGCTGAAGCCACGTTGGCCTGATCTTTCCTCTTTGCATTGGGTATACCAGGATAGCCCGCAGGCCAGATCCAACCACACGCAGCCTGCGGGCCTTGAGTTTGACACCCCTGGGTCTAGAAGCTAATTCAAATGCAGTTCAAATGCAGAGTAAAAGAAATGTTGCCCATCTTCTCATCTCCTCTGTAATGAATTCATTGTAGTCTATCTACCAAAATTACAGAAAATTTAATAATAATGGTGGTATTAAGAATGGATTTAGGAGTTTTTAACACACTTGCCACTTGTTGTTTTCATCAGACAAAGATTTCCCTTTGGTTATTGGTAAAAATATTAAAATAGCGTATGCATTCAGATAATTAATCAATCAATATTTATTTATATTTGACATTTCTGAACTGCCCATCTCCCTCAAAGAGGCAGATGAAATAGCCTTAGGTGCTGAAATATCCTTATCTTTATCCAGAGCAATATCCTGTTTAACTGTAACCCCAAATAGTTTGCTGTTTTTACAAATAACATGCCTTGATGAAAATAACAGGGATAAGATTTGATTAGACTAGTTTTCTTTCATTTCAGCCTACTGGTCCCATAGCTCTTCCATTCCTCTTGCTCAGTCAGAGGCAGATGTCGCAAGTCTGATATACTTTTGCCACTGAAAATTTTTGATTCCATCCTGCAGGATAGTATGCACATGGCACTGTAGGTTATCCAAGCTGGAAACATTTAGCATGTATCTCCCATTTTGTTCCGGATTGGACAGTTGCTCCATTTCATGTAGCAAAGGAAGTTTATAAACAAAACCATCCAGTGGGGATTCTACATATTCTTTGCTGTATCCTTTGGAAGACATAATCATGATTTTCCATTGCACCTTGAGTCCTTTGTTTAGTTAAAAAAACCCTTCTATCAGTAATCAACAATTATCTGAGAGTATAAATTGAGATTCCATGAAATATATCAGGTAAGTTCTGTATATTATTATTGTTATTATTATTATTATTATTATTATTATTATTACCCTTACCTGTTTTGTTAGAAATTCCTCCTGCTGGACATCGAAGGCAATCATAGCAGCAAAATGGCTTTCCTTCTCTTTTTATCTTGCTATACCCTGAAAAGCAATGGTAGTTGCATACAGAAAAGGGCTGTGCCTGTTGATAATTAATAATGGGATATTTATGAATTTGTCCTTAATATTCAGAATTACTACAGTTGAAGATTTTGGATTCCCCTGGCTCTGATATACATATGGAATATTTCTATCTGGATATAATATCGACATATGTTGGCCTGATTAGGGTAGATTAGAGTAGAATGAGCCGAGGTGGCGCAGCGGTTAGAGGCAGGTACTGCAGGCCACTTTAGCTGACTGTGATCCGCAGGTCAGTGGTTCAAATCTCACCGGCTCAAGGTTGACTCAGCCTTCCATCCTTCTGAGGTAGGTAAAATGAGGACCCAGATTGTTGGGGGCAATATAAATATACATTGGTTACTGGTGTAAACCGCTTAGAGAGTCCTTGCACTATGAGGCAGTATATAAATCTCACAAAATAAATAAATAAATAAATAAATAAATAAATAAATAAATAAATAAATAAATAAATAAATAAATAAATAAATAAATAAATAAATAAATAAATAAATAAATAAATAAATAAATTATAGGGGTGATAAAGAAATATAATATTATGTCATTTTATTCTATTTTACTTGTTTATGTATTATATTATTGTATTTTATCCTATAACTATTGTATTTTACCCTACTCTAATTTTAAATTTTTTGTTTAGAATTTTATTGGTAATATGTGTTTGAACCTGTATGTTGATATGGCCTAAAGGCTAATATACCATATTTTCTGGACTATAAGATGCACTCCCCCCCCCCCGAAAAAAGTAGGTGGAAATGTCTGTGCATCTTATAGAGAAAATGTTGCCAAAGCCCCGTGTGGTGCCCGCATACAGGTACTGAATGTAGAATAGTAGGTTGTTGTATAAAGTTATAATATTGTTAAAAGGAACTGTTTAAACAAGTAAGTATAGAGCCAGACAGCTTTTAAATGCATGGTAAGTAGAAAGGGGGAGGTGTATATCCCAGTGCTCCAGAAGGGAGGGGGGATAGATTACATCATAAGAGACAGCCAATCGGAGCATAGATAGCAGGGCCAGGAAGTATAAAAGGCCTGGCTGAGAGAGATGTGGAGCTCTCTGTTTTGTGTGATCTTCCATGAGGGAAGGATTTAATGAGAAGTGCTGGGAAGAGCTGAGGGAAGCTCTGTTATGTGGTAAATCCCAGGAGGGAAGGCTTAGTGTGGAGAGCTGAGGAGCTCTGTGTGTGAGCTTCCCTTCCAAAAAGGGAAGACTTATAGAGAAAAGATAGGCCCTAGGCAGTTCTGTGGGAAGCAGGAGCCAGGGTCAGGGAACAAGATTGATTGATATATATTGAATAATCTGTAGATAGAGATAAACGGTGAAATCTATAGGCCTAGAAACAAAGAAGAATTGGATTTGCTTAGATTTAGTCAAGAAAGCAAAGAGAGTCTCAGAGAGGAAGAAAAGAAAAAGAAAGAATTAAATAAGCTGCTTGTGGCTGTAACAAATTCGCTTGACAATTACTGAGAGGTTGTATTTAAATAAACTGTTTACTAGTTTGTTAAAGAAACGAGTCAACGTCTGTCTATTCCACACATAAAGCAAATCTCAAACAATCCTGCAGAGCTTAGAGATATTGAAGAAGAAGTAAAAAGCAAGCCTCTAAAGAGAGAGAGAAGTGAAACAGAGGGTGCGACCCTTGGTCAGGGAGATATAAAAGGAAAATTAAACACAAATCGCTACCAAGACATATAAAACAATAAACCTGACTGGAAGGGGATGGGTGATGTCCCCCGTACCCCACCCATCCACTGGGCCCCATCCTTCAGCCTCTGCCTCCCAGCTATTTGCCTCCTTGCAGCAAACAGCAAACAGCCTGGTCAGCTTCAGCACAGCCTGATTTCGCACTAGCAGCTGATTGGCAGTTGGATTGGCCTCCCAGAATACCAACAATCAGCTGTTCCATGCTGCAGGGATTGCTGACACTTATCATCACCTCCATGCACCCCATTTTCTGCCTCCATGTGCCTCTTTTTCGGCCTCTGCACATCCCATTTTCCACGTGTCCCATTCAGCGGCAATAGGTGGTGGCAGTGATCCCCACCTCCTGGAATGGGCTGAAAATGGGATGCACAAAGGCCAAAAATGGAGTGCGTGGAGGCCAAAAATGGGACATGCAGAGGCCGAAAATGGTGTGTGTGAAGGCGGCAATAGGTGGCGGCAATCCCTGCAACCTGGAACAGCTAAAAAACAGGCTGTTTTTCTTGTTTTCCTCCCCAAAAGCTAAGTGTGTCTTATAGTCCAGAACATCTTATAGTCCAAAAAATACGGTATATATAGACTGAAAATTGATTGTCAGCTCAATCCTTTTGTAAGATTCCTAATCCAAGAGTGACATTCACTTGGAACCATGAAACGTGTAGAGACCCTTATGATTCCGGACAAATATTCAATTTGTTGCTGATTACACCAGGCTGAAGAAACCAAGCTGGAACATAGCCAGATTGTGAGAAGCAAAACATTTAGTCATCCTAGAAATAATGCATAGGATATAGGAAGTTTAGGATATTTCAGTTGATGCAGAATCTGGCTTAATTGGTTGGGTGAAATCAGTTACTGGATGGGCATTATTTTATTTTTATTAGTGACATTTATATACCACCTCACAGTGCAAGCACTCTCTAAGCGGTTTACACCAGTAAGCAATGTATATTTATATTGCCCCCAACAATCTGGGTCCTCATTTTACCTACCTCGGAAGGATGGAAGGCTGAGTCAACCTTGAGCCGGTAAGATTTGAACCACTGACCTGCAGATCACAGTCAGCTAAAGTGGCCTGCAGTACCCCACTCTAACTGCTGCGCCACCTCAGTTCTTAAACAAAGATTTTCCTTTTATACATATTTGAAATATTTAATTAGCAATAGAAGTAGCAGTAGCATTTAGACTGCCCCAAGATGCTATACAGCACTCTCTGAGTGGGTTACAATGTCATAATTATTTGAATATTGTCCCCAACAATCTCGGTTCTCATTTCACTGACCTCAGAAGGATAGAAGGTTGAGTAAACTTGAGCCCTGTCAGGATCAAACAATATTGCACTTCACCACTGCACCACCAGGGCTCATCATCATCGATTACTTGAACACATATACGAAAAATTCTCATGAACCTATTTAAATAATGGAATGAGGATTTCACCAATTTTGAAATTAGTATAGAACTTACTTGGTTAAACATGGTGGGCCAGATAATGTTCTCTGCAGAAATCTTGAGCAGCATGTTTGGGGGACCAAACGGATCTACCTTCCCAACTTTGACTCGATGGAAAGATTGGTTGGGGAAAATGACCCAGTTAATCACATCAAAGCCAATTGCTAGCTCTCCCTTTTGATCAAAGAAAATCCTTTCTCCAGCACTGTTATTAAATGAAACACTTCTCAGGTGCTTGTGAAGCTAGAGAAGTAATGGGGGGAAAGTAATAAAAATATGATCATGCACA